>JAHBCN010001997.1:0-101739 GCA_019359885.1 Listronotus oregonensis
GCAGGTTGGCACCCAAAACCTATTCTTATGAAACATTTTAATTTCATATCAACACAAAATCAAGTCATGACAACCTAACTTCAATTTTGATGTCGTTTCCATTTTATTAGTGGAAATTTCGTTTAAGTTGCCTATTAAAATACAGGGGTTTTCGTTCAAATGTAGGTAATAAGTTATAATATTCACAAAATGTTTGCATATTATTATATCTTTTGCTTTTTTATAAATATAAAATATTTTTTAATTCAGGAATAATAGGCGTAATATAAATAAGGTTTCAAAGTAAAAAGATAAAATTTATATTTTTTAAATAAAACAACTAATTATTTTTTTACTTCTACTATTAGGTATCTTTCTTTTTTGTTTTCACCGAACCAGAGCACTTATAATTTTCACGTTGACACAAGACCGATTTAAAGAACAAAAAGTCTAATTATCAGTAATAGTTACACTTGTCTTGCTGTTGGATCCAATTTAAATGAGCGCGGTAATGCAATACAATAAAACAGCAGCGGTTGTGCGTATTTCTTGTTTTAACTTGTTTGTACGATTATCTAAGGCGTGTAAACTCGAGTACTTGGTTGATTTTTTACTTAAAGTATTTCTTATTTACTTGAAGTACTTCTTTACTTAAAGTACTTTTTTTTACTTGAAGTACTTTCTTTTACTTCAAGTACATCGTAATACTTCAAGTACTTAAATAAATACTTCAAGTAATTAACTTGGTCAAATCAAGTAAAAATCCAAGTATCTTCAAAACTAATCAAGTACAAGTACCTCCTAATAAAAAGTACTTGAAGTAAAATACTCGAAGTACAAAAAAAGTACTTCAAGTAAAATTTTACTTAAAGTACTTCAAGTTTTGACAGCTCTGCCTGACGATGGGACCGCTTTGGTCCCGGGGTATAGCAATTAAGTGTGCAGTTTATTTATGCGTTTGGCTATTGGTATGGAAGTTTCACCTGTATAAAACCTAATATGTTCACAAGAAATGTTATAAATAACAGTTTTTGTGTTTTCGTTTATATTGTATGGTTTTGTTTTTATTACGTGAGATCTAATAGTATTTTGTGTTTTAAAGATGGTAAGAATATTATATTTATTACCTATTCTATAATAACTTTAATTTTTATTTTGTCCGAATTACTGAAGAATCAAAATTACTGGAGCTCTACTGTATACAGCTAGTATAAAAAATTTGGTTTTAATTAGACTACTTATCGGCACTAAATTAATAGACAAATAACTTTTTTATCATTTGGACAGCTGATAAAAGCTTACAGGAGGTCAAAGTGTTAGATAATGTAAGTGCCGGTTCTTTTTTAAATACTTGACTCATTACCCCGCGGTTCCGTCAACGACCCAAGTACCCTAACATGCACTTATTGGACAGTGCGGTAGTACAATGACGGATCTTAATTAAATATATGCATATCCCCAGTTAACACCTGGATAATGTCTGGACTGACGGGATCTACGGTTAAATGTAAAAATCAAACCACACAGAAAGGTATAGTGGTTACTCACCAGCGTTGCTTAACTTCGTTGATTTTTAGGTAACCGGTTTACAAAATTATATAAAATTTTATTTTTGTTATTCAAAATATATATTTTTAAAGACAGTTTTTTTCTCGTAGAGCACATACACTTTAAATAATTGGTCAAAAGTGTTATGTTAAATTACAAATATTTTTTTTCTGGTATAAAACAAACCCTCGTGCCAAGTTTCAAAAAAATTATAAGCGAATATTGAATTATTTAATTAAATGTAATTGCAAAATTACCAAATTTTTGGTTCAGATAAAACCAAACAGACATCAGCCACCAGCAAACAATTTGTTATAAGGCTTTGTAAAATCTGACGTACAGCCGAATACAAGGAATGTTTTTTTTTCGTTTCATCAATCTCACAACCATTACATTCAAAATAAAAGACACGTTAACATTATTTTTTTATCAAACCTTTTATTTAACGTAACAATTAAGTTTAACTAATAACAATTCTTACTATCGATCATTAAAAATATTTTATTATACTAGAAGTTAATTAAACCAATAGCAGTATCTGAAATATTTTAAATTTATTTTCCCATCAAGCCTATCTGGTCCATTTCAACCATTAAACGTATTGTCAGTAAATTCAAGTCCAAAGCCATCGCAATAAATAATTGTAAATGTTTAACTCAGAAGATCGAAAATAGACCCGAAAAAAGAGAGAACTGAACTCTAATATTTTACTAGGTGTGGAAAAATAAAATGAAATAAAATACAATAACTTTTTTTAAAATAATAGAGAATTCCATAAAAACAAATGTTTAAACAACCCCCATTAACAGCTAAACAATATCCCAACCGATGATAAAATTCATTTCTAACGTTGCTAAGTTGATATTGCGAAATTTTATTACATTCTAACGAAATGCGCTTTGTAGCTGGTTTACATTCTCAAATTTTGCACTTTTATAAATAACACTTTTTAAGTGACCCCACAGAAATAAGTCATTTGGTGAAAAATCAGGTGACCTGACTGGCCAAAGTATCCGGTACCGTAGACCAATAATATTGCCGTTAAAAGCATTTCCAGGTACTCTCTAACCATACGGGCATTATGGGCGGGGCAACCATCCATTTGGTACCAGATAATTTGATCTTCCCGAACAACTTCTTCCAAGGCGGGTCTAATTTGATTTTGAAATAAGTCCAAATAGGTTTCTGCTGTCAGGTTATAGTCCATAAAAAAGGGTCCAATGATATGATATGTCCGATAATTCCCACGAATCCATTTGTTTTTTGGGGATATTGTGTCCAAGTATAAACAAAGCGATGATCATTTTCTTGGCTTCAATACCTGCAATTCTGAACATTTGGTTCATTGTTGAGGGTGAATGTACATTCATCGGTAAAACAAATATTTCTTAAAAAATTTCTATCATTATTTGCTTTTTCCATCATTTCAAAACAAAATGCCATTCTTCGTCCTTCATCTCCTTCCTTCAGCTCTTAATGTTTTTCGAATTTATACGAATAATATTTGTGTTTTTTCAAAGTGCGTTATACCGTTGTATGATGTTTATTTACCTCTTGCCCAAACACCCTCGTACTAACCATTTTGTTTTCCTCCACACCCAGTAGAATATTAAGATATCTGTTCTCTCTTTCTTCGGCCCTATTTTCAATATCCTGAGTTGAACATTTACAATTATTTATTACGGTACCTCTGGACTCGAACTTACTGACAATACATTTAATAGTTGAAATGGACGGAATGGGCTTGGTGGGGAAATAAGCTAAAAACATTTCAGATACTGCTTTAAAACTCTTTCCCGCATAATGTCACTTAATTATGGATACTTTTTCGTCGATTGAATAATTCATTTTTTTTTTAAATACCGACTGATTTATTGACACTTTTTCTCATGTCAGGGACAATATTTATTTTACTGGTGACTTTCTATGTTCCGCTCGGCGACGCACCACCCGGTAGAGTGAAGAAGTGCGTATACCGAACCCAGCAAGTGTAGGGTCAAAAATTACTGCGCAGGTCTATAAAAAATATATAGGGGCCATTTTCTATTGGCAATCGGTTTTATATTTTTTAAATCATTGGACAAAATCTATAAAAATTAGCTATTTTTCTGTAAAAAATTTTGATTTAATCTCAATACTTTTAATAAGTCTTTTTTGCAGAGAAAAGTTGGAAAAATTATTCATACCTTGGCCCCTTTTAAATTTAAAAAGCGGATCTGATTGTTCTTAAAGTTCTAAAAGGTGGCGCTGTCTTTTTCCAGAATTTAAATTATTGTCAGTGATATTCTAAACGACTCAGCATATTATCTGTAATTGTTTAAATTTGACGTTAGTAAATGGATTATTAAACCTCAAACTTTATTTTACATCTTGTAGACATTTGAAATCCAAATATATTTGGCAAAGAGTGTGTAAAACGAACCCGAACAATGTGCTTATCGCATTTTATTTCGTTTTTAAAGCAAGCCACCGATGTGTCGCACGTCGATGTCGTGGTTGGGCCAGGAGGGTCTTTTGTAACATGCGCTAGAGTTGCTGGTTATCGGCAACTCCTGTTGCTAGCGTATGGAACGGGATTCGAAGCTAAGACGAACACAAGGCTTAACTCAAGGTGTTAGCATACCGTGCTGATGAGTGTATCCTGTGCCTTAAACAGGTGTCTCCAACGCTGCCTCTGAGATACAGGGCGATCTCTCGGAGTATCTAGCCTTAAGTAATGCGGGGTTCTGCCGGGGTGGACTATTACTTCCCTAGCTCCAAACAGAAAACGGACAGAACCGCTTTCGTAGGAAAAAGGTGACAAAGGTGTGCTGACCGACCGAAACGGATAAATCCGTTTCGAGAGGTGCCACCCAAGGTCACAAGGAGACAAAGGAGCGCCGACCGAAACGGGTCAATCTGTTTCAAAAGGTGCCCCTGAAGTCACAGGTGCCTGTTTCACGGGGAAGGGCTAATCCATCCCGAACAAACAGGTGCTTAGGAAGGGATCCCTAAATCCAAACAGAAGGCGGTCAGGATCGCTTTTATAGGAAAAAGGATTCCCTGGCTTTAAACAGAAAACGGCTAGAACCGTTTTCATAGGGAAAGGCCGGAGATACGGCCCCAAAAGGAACAACTGTTTCATGGAACAAGGACCTGGTAGCTACCTGAGTCACTATACCGGGAGAGGAGGGCATGACGGATCTAATTGTCTGCTCGTCATACTTTCAGGAGACAGGGACACCAGAATACATAATATATTGTGCTCGTGTCCGGTAGCGACACGAGTCAGAGGGGAGAGATATAAATGGGTGTGAGCCGAGCGGTCGGGGTGAAGGGCGTTAAAAGTCCACTCACTTTAAACCTAACCTAATCTAAGCCATTAGAAATGTTAAGCAATACCCTCTACATTTTTCCTGAATGGGTATCTCGAGAAGAAAGCGTTTGTCGACAAATATTTCTAGGTAGTTGTTTGAATAAAAAAGTATTTTTTCGACTGTCACAGTTTTACATCAAAAACCTGGTCCATTTTTAGGTAATAGGAAATACATTTTTGGTAAAATATCGTTTTTAATCCTTGAGCTACAATATTTACTTTGGGAATTAGGTAGGTTAATAATACAACACAAACATATATTTAAAGTTTTATTTTCAACAGATTTAATTATGTAATCTTATTCCAGAAAATGATGCCGTAGTGGCATTTTTAAAAAAATATCATGTAACAAAAATAATAAATTGCATTATAATATAAAATGATCAACTTAATTTAAGAAACTTGCGCTGTCAGCATAATAGCTCAATAAACTTAAACAAAAATATATAAACACTACTTTTCGTTTAATTTATTCCTAACAGTGCATTTCTGAATATAAAAAAATCTTTAAAACTATTTCAAAATTACAATTTAAAAGTTTTAAGTTAAGTTTCTCTATAATGAACAGCTAGGTTGGGGCATTATATAAAGTTATTAAATAGTCTTTGGAAGAAGAGGTTCCTTACAAAAATATATTTTAAATTAAAAACACGTTAAATCTCTTTCTTTTTCTGGTAAGAACCACCTGTTAAATATTTTTGTAGGAAAAAATTAGTTTCGGTGTAATTACTATTTAAAGTTCTTATCCGGCCGGTTAAATGTGACATCGGCCCAAATCTACTTGTGACGATACAAGGCAGATGCGTTTATCCAGCGTTGCCATATTTATTAGATTTTGACTTTTTTGGTAGATTTTTTAAAAATTCTGGTTGGCAACTTTTTTTGGTAATTTTATTAAATTTTTAGCTTTTTATATGATCCTATAAGGATAAGGAATACAGAGATATAAAATTAGACCCTAGTGTAGCAAATTTGCTTACTTCATGCAGCAATGTTAGTAGTATGTCACTTAAAGAGTTCTGGCCAAAAAATACGAAAGGAAAAGTTCTGACCTATAATAAGCTTATTAAAGATAACTATGAAAATCAAAAAACATATATAATTTTACTTAGGGGTTACTAAATTCCACCCCTGATTTATGGCTTTAATGCTTGTCAATCGCCAGCTCTGTGAACAGTCCCTGTCTCAAGACATAGCAAGAGGCAAAGCAACCCTTCTATATTGTCTACACCCTAACCTCCGTTTAGTTCTTTAATGACCGGATGCACCAAAAATTTTGATGAACCCTTAGCATAAGGTAATCTTTAAAGTGGCCAAAAATGCAATGTGATTGGCTACATTGGAGATTTAAGAGAATACTTAACTATAAGGGTTTCTTAAAATTGTGGTGCAACCGTCCATGAGCACCTAGATGTGCTTTTTAAGTAAAGTCCGATTTAAAGTTGAAAAGGCCACCGGCGTCATCAGCATGCGTTGTTTTCTCTCACTTTAAAACTATTCCAGTTCTCGTCGCTCTCACAACGTTTGGGTGGAGCGTAGAGAGAGAAAGGCTTAATAGCGGACTCTTTTGGTATGAGGTTCCTGGCCTTTTCTTCTTTAAATCGGACTCTAGGAGTCTTCGAAAAAATGGAAAGAAATATTTTAATTATGTAAACAATGCGAAAGGTCGATTTGCCTTTTGCTAAGGCTGATTTAGTGTGTCAATCTGGCGAATTGTTCTGGCATCAACGCCATAAAGTGGGGGTGAATTAAGTAACCTTCAAAAGGAAGATAGGAATGCTCGATAGAAAATACCGATACTCATGTATCGTATTGGAGTCAAAGTACTGGTTCGGTACAAAATCAGTAAGTAAAATCTCGAGCATTGACCTACCTAGAGGCAGCCTTGTTGCTCGACCGTGCGAGAGAAGAATCCGCAATACGTCTACAACCTTTCTCACTCGCCCTGCGTGCTAATTGGTCAGCGTCTTCCCGCAGCAGAATAGTGGGAGGTCAAAGCAAGCCAGCAAAAATGTACAAAGTATTACTCCTTTGAGTGATCCTTACGTAATGTATCCTAAAGACCTTAGATAGTTTGACATAAATTATGTGAACATCTGTCACTTCAAGATATAGTATTCGACGGCTTTTAAATAACATTATATACCTTAGGAAGGAGGCAAATTATTAATAAAAAACAATATATTATGTAAATTTTATTTTAAACACGACAATATACAAATTAATTTATAATTACAATAATGTCTTCATTACTACTTAATACACCATAAACTAAAAATTTATTAATGAACATGAAAAAATGTTTAAATAATATCTCTAACAGCGGTTTGCACCAGTGATACTTCGGTCAACCTTAACTTTAAGTGATACTTAAGTGTAAGATTTCGTTTGCACAACAGACACTTAACGGTTAACTGTCACTTAAAACTGAAACTAAGTTAAGCCGAAGATTTCTTTGGCTTAAGCATAGAATTAATACATATACAGCGGTTTGCACCAGTGATACTTAGGTCAACCCTAACTTTAAGTGATACTTAACTGTAAGATTTCGTTTGCACAACAGACACTTAACGGTTAACTGTCACTTAAAACTGAAACCAAGTTAAGCCGAAGATTTCTTTGGCTTAAGTAATACTTTTGTAATTTTATAACCTCAAAAATAAAAAGTTTTATTGTTTTGGTAATAAAAGCGTTAGATTATTTGTGTTGTGTTTGTGAATTTTCAAAATTAATTTAAAATAAATATTTTGAATAATGACCTAATCTTTTTTTTAAGGCTGGAAATCTGCAATTGAAGAAATGCATTCTGAAAACTTTTCTTATATAAAAACTTTTTTGTCCAGTTCATTTTGATTGTTAATTTTGCCGTTCTGAGTAAACAAATCAAATACATGCCGACAATACGAAGTCAGCATTCAATACAATGATAGAATGGAAAAACCATTATGGTTGCAAACTTTAACCCTTTATCAGTGTTACAGATTATTATAAATTTTATTGGAAGAAAGCCTTAAAAAAAATCAACAACTATCTCAAATTTTATGCCCTTATTTATTTCATTCACATTTATAAAATAAAATAATTTAATTTCTTTTATTTAGTAATTTATAGTCCGATGGATCAAAAGTAAAGAAGTTTAGGCCTTTTTTCATATTTTTATCCAAAAAGTCCGCATGTAAAAAATTTTGCATTGTTAAAGAAACCACATGTATATTTTTTTGTTATTTTATTTTTATCATATTGAAGCGGAGTCTTTTCTATTACGAGTATGTGCTTATAATCGTGGATTATATTTAATAAAAGAGTTTTCTATTTTTTTCTATTTTCTTTTTCTCGGTTGCTGCTACTCATTATGAATGCGCACGAAATAATTAACAATTACAAATAAAAACTGTATTTTTGTTAAAAAATGAACTGTAAAAACGAATGAAAAACTTTTGGGAAAAAATATTTTCGGTCAAATTGTCTCTTTTCTTTAATGCGCCTCTAGTTACCAAACATCAAAACTGGACAATTTTTACAATGTTGCCAAGCATTTTTAATACTTAGCTAAAAAAATAATAAGTGCAACTTGTGCAAAGCTATTAATCGTTAAGGTCAACATTAATTCTAAGTGCTACTTAGTTATTGTGAACTTTTAAGAGTTAGTGGTGCAAACCGCCGTAAGATGTCCTAAATTAATTGTATTGTGATAGGCTACCTAGATAGCCATCGTGAAAGGCAATTAGCCGGGAATCTACCCCCGCAAATTATAGTCAAGCTGTCAAGGAAAACTTGTAGGAAAATTGGCAGTAAATATCTTCAAAATATACGAACTAGAGAATTTTTATTCAGACAAAAAATGAAGATCACCTCGAGGTCTACAAAAATGGTCCTTACCATTTTTTTTGCAACACCAATATTTTTCGCAAAAACGACGGTCGAAAAATTCATAACATTTCACACTGGATAGATGTGGTAGTAGTAGTTTCTTACTAAAAAATGCAGATGGGCAAAACAATTTTTTTATCAAAACGCAAGAAAGATGGTGAGGGAAATTTTCTGGGATCATTGAACATCTGCTAAGGTCTCATTATAAAAAAGAAATGTTAATATTGTGAAAAAAACTTTGACCGCTTTTTTTAATATTCTACGAGTTTTCCCATTCCGATGAACTTTGAATGATTAAAAAATGTACATTATTGCCCGAGTAATGGAACAATTCGTCCGCCCGCTTATAAGTGAATCCTTGCGGTAGAGCGGCAGCTGAAATGGGGAGACTTGGGTCCCGTTATATCGAAAACTATCGATTTTTGAAAAAAATTATAATGGTCGTTTTTGTACATTACAAGGCGATCTTCATTTTTTGTCAAAACAAAATTCTCCATTTGCATATTTTGCAGATATTAGCGGAAACCCATTTATCGGGCCTTGAAAGACCATTTTCAGCCCTTTTCCACCTGTTAACGTTGATAAACTTTTTTTTGCTCCAAAAGCATCCCCGAAGACCTAAGAATTGCGCCACAAGGGAAAACTGTACAGATTTATTAACAGCCCTTTATTCACTGGACTATATATAAATACAGTCAAATTTTGTCTTGAGTAATCAAATTTTGCCTTATGTAAAAATGTGACATATCTAGGAGTTACAATAGAATCGCAGTGGAAAGCTTACAACTAGAAAACATTGTAAGCCTAGATCTGCTTGTTTATTCACTTCTTAATTGCTCATCTGTTAAGTTCTGTACTAATTTACCTATTTTAACGTTTGGTTGTTCTTTATTTGGTTGTGTATGCATGATCATGCATGATCGTAAATGATCCAATAAAAAATATTTTTTCCGGAACCTCTCGTTACAATGGTAACATTGGTACTGGTACTTCGGTTCTTTAGAATGCGATTTCTTCATGTGTTCCCTTAATTCACTTTCTGACTTGTTTTGGGCAAAACATATTTTACAACTAAAAATAACAATTATTTGTGAATTAAGTAAAGCACTGATTCACCTAAAATATGGGTTAAATAATTCAAATAATAAAACCTTATAAAGAATTTTTTTATTAATAATAATGTGATTTTACTCTTTTTGCCTCCAACTTGGTGAAATTAGTCTTATTTTTCAGATATCGATCCTTAAATATAATAATTAGATTAAACTCATTTACAGGGCAAGACCCTTCTTTAATTACAAAATTGGTGATAAGTACATAAAACTATTATATAATGTTTAAAATGTATTTTAAAAAATCGTGTTGTCATTTATATTACTAAGATTTTTGGTAAAAATACAAAATTCCCAAAAATATCGACCATTTAAAGAGAAGGCTGTGAAGTGGCGCCATCTATTCTTTTCATATTAAATCAGATGATATAAAATTCAATATTACACAATAATTTTAAATATTCTATAATAGTATCGTTTAATAACCAACAATTTTGCGCAAAAAAGAAAAAGAAACAGTAAAAGTAAAGTTAGTTTAAATTTGACATTTGATGTCATGTTTATACATGGTAACAAAGAATTATGGAAGTCCGGACCTGACCTACTATTTATTTTGTTCTACTGCAGCGTTTCTCAAACCTTTTCACATATGGAACCCTTTTAACAGGAAAAATAAACACGGAACCCTCCTAATGCTGCACAAATCAATATTTTTGCATTTTAAATTATAGGAATCGATAGACTCGTAATATCGTTATAATTTATTTTTTACAAAATATATTAGTAATACACTTAAAAATATTTTATTAAAGAACCTAAAAGGAATTTGAACATAAAATAATAAAAAGGATACTTTTATACATAGATAAGGCTATCAATGCAAGGAATGAAACTATTTTCACTCTTCACACAATTTTTTTTATCTTGGGACAGTCCACGAAGGCTGTGGCCGTACTGTACCGTGGCTGTCTGAAGTGTGGTAAGAGGGAGTTTATTCGCACGAGACTTAAATATTTGGACTTCTGGAAAAAAAGGGAAAACTTCTGCGTGTAGCAGGTTCCGTAGCCTAGACAGGGATAAAGGAACAAACAAAGTTGGAAGTTGGAGGCATCTTAAGTTGGACTGTAAAAGGATGTATAAAAGTGGCACTACGTGTTGCTCAGCTGGGAGCTGCCAAAGGAGGAATTATACTCGCCAACCAGCCATGAAAATACCTATTAAAGAGCGACAGATACCTTACAGCCCGTCGGTGGGCAATGGAAGGAAGCTTTTCTGTAAGTGTGGGATCATTAATAAGACGAACAGCTCTTCTTTGAATGGAGGCAAGAATGCTAAGTGTTGTAGGAGACGCCACTCCCCAGGCATGAGAAAAACATAGATAATTTAGCGAAATATGAGTTTTGACGATAACATTTGATCGAAAAAAATACAAATAGAGAATTTGCTTCTAATAGTCCGATTATTTACCATCAAATTTCATTTTTTTACCAGTGTTCCCCTTAAGGCCAATAACATCTGGTAAATTTAGTGTGGATCTCATGTCTCACTTTATGGATAAAATTTTTTGAAAATCCAAGAGCTGCCACTGGGTCTTATTGATGAAAGTTGCAGTCTCATATCAGGCTCCGCGTCCAGCTTATTGCATGCGATAATTATTTTTCGGTAATACGTAAGTCGAAAATCCAGTCAGAATTCTGGACTCAGAGAATTATTTTTTTTCGCGGAACCCTTGCCGAAGTCGTACGGAAGTCCAGGGTTCCGCGGAACATACTTTGAAAAACGCTGTTCTACTGCATTGGCCTTCCATATACCTTCGAACTTCCTTGGCTCACCCCCATTCGCCTACGGCATCCGTAACAGTCGGGCGTAACACGAAAAGTGAGACGATTTTTGTTTACATTGTTATAAAATTTCTTCCATACGTCGATAAAGAAGTTTTACTTCAAAAATTGTATATCAAAACTTAATAGACCGCTAACATTAAATCCGGCCCTGACTATAAAGTTATCGTTGGCCCACCCTGAAGATTTACATGTTAGGTACAAAAATACTCTAAAATTTAATTACCCTTCGAAATATTAAAATCTTACCTAAATTCAAAATGAGGATTTTTATGCAACTCCTCATGTCTGCGTCTATTTGACATATATGAAAAAGTCATTGGGCAATATGGGCATTTGTGCCTTCGAGGGAAGTGGTTTTTATAGTGACTTGATATTAGGTTCCGATTCATAGTTTTCTTACAAATAGTGCATACGCTTTGTCCTCCTAAAAAAATTGGATTTAAAACCGAGTTTTAAAATTAAAAGCTTAGAATAAAGATGAACGTGATATACAGGGTTATCCAAATTAAGTGTCCACCATTGGTAAGTTTGTTATTAGTGAAAATACAAAGTTGTTTAAATTAGCAAACTAGTAGCATTTTTAACGCTGGTAAAAATGAGAAATAAAAAAAAAACAATTGAGAATCGTTATTTTGATTTTTTCAGTAAAGTAACATTTTTTAATGGAAACCCCTGTATATTATATTTTTTCTGTTAAAACATCAAATTTTAAACAAAAAAGTTTATAATGACTTTTCTCCTAGGTTACAAATTGTTGAAGTTATGGCCCCCAATCTGAAACAATTAAATTGTATCGACAAACTTTATTTTCAACATCAACTCATAATCTTACAAAATAAAATAACAAATTTTTTTAAAGAAGATGCTCGAAAACACCACCTTGTTCTTCAAAACATTTTTGAGCACGTTTTTCAACTGCTCGAACTGTCTTAAGTATGGTCCTACCATCTATCTGGGTTATCTTTTCCCTAACTGCAGTCTTTAAAGCGTCGACGTTATCGTACCTTCGCTTGTAAATTTGGTTCTTTAAGTAACCCAACAAGAAGTAATCAAGTGGGGTTAGATCTGGTGATCTGGGAGGCCACTGGATTGGGCCATTTGTTCCTATCCACTGATTATTAAAAGTAGTACTTAGAAAATGATAAGTACCTCTGGAGTTGTGGGCAGGTGCGCCATGTTGCTGAAAATGCAGATGATGTCTACTTATAAGATCCAATTCGTCTAAGAAATTATTCAGAATTTTTGTCATAAATTCCACATATCTTTCACCAGTTAGGGTGCCCTCATAAAAGAACGGACCAACAAATTTTGAACCAATTATACCGCACCAAACGTTGAAACTGAAACGGACTTGTGGACCTCTTGGATGTACTAACAAAAGATTTTCTCTTGACCAATAATGGTGGTTTTTTTCTATTAAACATTTCAGAATTTGAGAAATTTGATTCATCTGTCCATAAAATGTAGCAAAAGTTATTTATATTTTGGCGACAGAAGTTAAGGTACCAATGGCAAAAAACAAGTCTTCTCTCTGGATCCCTTGCCAAAAACGTTTGAACTGGTCGGTACTTATACGGAATAAATTTGTACTTTTTTAAAATCCTTTGAACAGTACCATAACTGAAATTAGAGTCCTTGAGAATATTTGGTATTGAATTCTCACGATAAGCTTCGAAATATCCAATAACTGCAATTTCCGTGGCCTCGCTTATTGTGAATTCTTTTTTGCCCTTGTTTTAGCAAAAACATTTTCGTTGCTCCTAAATTTTCGATAAAGTCTCAGAAAATATCGTTCATACGGTTGAATGCGAGCGGGATATAATTCACTGTAGTATTCTCTTGCTCTCAAGGAGGATTTTCTGCACACTAAATAGCATTCTAACACATCACACTTTTCTTCATGAGAGAACATTTTTTTTAAATTAATGACTGACACAATAAAGCTTATAAACAAGTATTTGACAAACACACTAATGTTTGACATTATTTGATTTTATCATTGTTTTCCAAAGCCTTCTAGTTGCGAGTATGTCCAGTTTAGCAATTTGTCGCTTATCTTAATGCTGTCAAATCGCGAAGGCCATGTTGTTTTCATAGCCGTCTTAATATTTTAATACTGCAAATAATTAAAAATATTTATTGTTATTTTGACTTTATTTTTGACTCTAGCGGAAAAGTCATTATAAACTTTTTGGTTTAAAATTTGATGTTTTAACAGAAAACAATATAATATACCGGGGTTTCCATTTAAAAAAATGTTATTTTACTGAAAAACTCAAAAATACGTTTCTCAATTGTTTTTTTTTCTATTTCTCCTTTTTACCAGCGTTAAAAATGCTACTAGTTTGCTAATTTAAACAACTTTGTATTTTCACTAATAACAAAGTTACCAATGGTGGACACTTAATTTGGATAACCCTGTATAAGATTAAAAGGTATGTAGATATTTTTTGCTGAAATAAATACTTATAGTTTTTTATGACTCCTTGGATGAAAATACAAAAAAAGTCCCTATAAACATATGTCCCAAACTTTATAACTTCTCAATAATTACAGGGCTGTAAAGGTTTTAGAAAAAAGTTTAAATTATTTTATTTTATAAATGTGGATAAACATAGACGCATAAAATTGGGGTATATGTTAATATTTTCCACGGCTTTCTTAAAATAATATGTGTTATCATGTATTACCCTAAAAAAGGGTTAGAATCTGCAACCCTTAACATTTTTTTTACTGCATCTTTTTCTGGGGTTGAAAATTTGCAATTTCAGAAATAGAATGTAAAAGCTTTACTTAATTAGAAGCTTTTTTGTCTACTGCATCTTGTTCGTAAATTGTGTCGTTTTCGAATAAAAAAATTAAATACCTGTCTGCTATATGAAGTCAGCAATACAAATAACCGATATAAAACAATACAATAGAAAAAACCATCGAGAGTTGCAGTATTCAACCCTTTTCCAGAATAGCAGATGATTACAAATTCTGTTGCAAGAAAGCCCTGGAAAACATAAACTTCTATTCCAAATGTTATAAATTTATGTTTAATCACATTTATGTCTATTTATTCTTAAAAAATTTCCGCTATGGAACTTTTTTTTTTGTATATTCTCATCAAGTAGTTTGTAATTTTTTTTGTAAATAATATTATATATATATATATATATATATATATATATATATATATATATATATAATATATATATATATATATATATATATATATATATATATAATATATACCGGGTGTTGCTCCGCCGAGCGGGACATATGGAATCTCATGTAAATTTTGAAGTAGTCAAATATTGGCTCCCCTTATTATTTTAGAAAAAAATGCTATTAGGATTTATTGAAGAGCACAATAAGTTCCACCCAATATGAAAATTTGAGCATTTTTCAACCAACCAGTAAAGAGTAAACTGCTTAAATACTTCTGCAACGTAGTATCTCATTATGCACCCTGTACTCTAGAAATCAATAATAAAAACACCATATCGATTTATAAGTGACAATTTAGATTATTAATTTATAATGTCATTGCCAAAACTGAACAATTTTATACGGGAATTTTAAAAAGAATCCTCGCATTTCATTTTAGTTTACAGCTAATTCCAACACATGCACTCACAGTTACGCAAGACAATAAAACACAATTGTCTACATTTATAAATCAATTTATGACGAAAATATCAGGATTTAATCAAATGCTCAAATATTCCTCCACTAACTGCCAGACAATAACCCAAACGATTATAAAACTCATTTCTTACGTTGGCTAGTTAATACGTCGATATTCTGGCACATTCAGCGGAAATAGCATTCCTTAGCTGGTCTTAATTTTCATATTTTTTATTGGTATAAAGCTTAGTTTTTAAATGTCCCCATAGAAAAAAATCGTTTGGCGAAAAATCCGTAGACCTGGCTGGCCAAGATATTGCGTGGTTCGGGCCTATGATGTCGTTATTAAATGCGTTGTTCAAGTATTCGCGCACAGCTCTGGTACTGTGTGCTGGGCAGCCATCCATTTGATACCAAATCTCTTGATTTTCACGAACAAGGTTGTTCAAAGCAGGCAAAATTTGTTCCTCAAAGCAAAATTCCTGTCGTCGTATTTCGTCTCCGTCTCTTAATTCTTGGTGTCTTTCGTACTTGTAAGCGTGGTATTTACATCTTTTTAAAATTCGAGATATTGTGGTGTGGTCTTGTCCAGTAATGTCCTCCAGTTGTCTCGTGCTAATGTTTCCTTCGGCCTCCTCCACACAAAGTATCACGTCTAAATCCCTCTCGTTTTGTACAATTTGTCTCTGATTTTCACGTCGATTTCCTTCACATTTGCAATTATTGATTACTGTGCCTGTAGTTTCAAATTTTTTTATCGTCCGTTCTATTGTCGATTTACTTGGTATTGGCCTATTGGGAAAATAGGCTGCAAACATGTCCGCTACTCTTCGATAACTATTTCCCTGATAAAACCATTTTATAATAGTGATTTTTTCATGATTTGAGTAGTTCATTATTTAAAAATGATGTGACATTGATCTGACAACTTGAGAGTAAGAGGTTAAATAATTTTTCTGGTATTTTATTATAAACTTCTAATAATACAGGGCGCGTAAGAAGATAGGAGATTCGTAACTTATTTTAGCATTTATCTCTTAGTTGGCGGACTAAGAAGAGCTAAAATTTGTACACTGGGTACAACTTTTCGTGCTCTTTAAAAAATCCTAATAAAATTTTCTTCTAAAATAATTAGGGGAGCCAATATTGGACCATTTCAAAATTTACATCATGGAATTCCCTATGTCCCGCTCGACGGAGCCACACCCGATATATATTATATATATATATATATATATATATATATATATATATATATATATATATATATATATATATAATATATATATATATATAATATATATATATATATATATATATATATATATATATATATATATATATATATATATATATATATATATATATATATATATATATATATATATATTATATATAATATTATAATTGGGCCCAATTTAAAATTATATACGAGTCTAAAGTTTAGCTTTTGAGTTACAGGGTTGTAAAATTTTTAAAACTAAATTATTTATTATTAATATCGGTAATACCAGTGTAGATATTTTAATGAAATTTGGTATAAATGTACTATGTAACAAGAAGCATTTTTAAGTGTACCACATTTTTTTTCCACCAGTGGCGTTCGTACAGAGTATGACCTGTCTATTTTGGCAAATAAAAAAAAATGTGGTACACTAAAAAATGCTTCTTGATACATAGTACATGTATGCCAAATTTCATTAAAATATCTAAAGTGCTAGTACAAATATTAATAATAAATGATTTATTTTTAAAAATTTTACCACCCTGTATCTCAAAAGCTAAGACGTTTAGGACACACGTTCTTATGAAGTTTTCTTCTTAAAATAGACCCAAAAATTGCCTACTTAAATATTGACGTACAATTAGAAAACACCCTGTATTATGTAAAAAATTACCAAACATATTTTATTTTTCGTAAACAGTTGATTTTATCGAATTCAATTAGGAATACCTTTTTTTAGTTAAAGGTTAAAGCTATCCAAAAATAATATTGTTGAGCCTTTATTATACAGGGTGTTAAAAAATTGCTATTATTGTGTCAGAGCTAGTCCGTCCCTGGCAAACTAAATAAGCCAAATATGATTTAATGGGTTAATTTAATGACGACTTATCTGGTTACCCTCATATTAAAAAAATATTAAATTACGCCCAGTATTTTAAAAGTTATTAAAAAAAAACGAATTCCAGGGTCGTCCGTTATGTACCTGTATCTCCGTAGGGAAGGCTCGTAGGAAAAAAGTTTATGGGAACTTGTCATAATACTTTTGGGTTTTCTATTAGATTGCCCACATATTTTGGGACACCCGTATATATAAATTTAAAATTAACCTTACTCCACTACATCTTAATTCATTTAGCCAGATTTACTTACGAATTAGAGGATATTTTCCATTTTTCCCTTTTATCAACTTGGTAACAGTTTCTTGTTTATCATGCCTTTCCATATGCATCCTGTAATAATCCCGTCTGGCAAAATTGATATCGCAAATGTCACATGTTGCAACTGGTTTTCTAATGTGTACAACGCTAAAATCGCAAACAAACTTAAAAAAAAAGTAAAGGTTAGACTTTTTTAGGTTACGAGAACCCAATAAAGGCAGGTTCTGGCGTATTAGCTTCGCTGAACACTGGTTCAGTGAGACTGAGAAAATAATGAATGTAAGAACACCTATACAGTAAGAATGAACAGTAAATTCGCGATTTCAGTTTAAAAGAAAAGTAGAGCTGCTTTTTTGTTCAGTTTGGCAATTCTTATATAAGACTAAATATAAACTGAAGTGTGAGAACAGCGCGTTTAATATTTCTGAATTTTAGTAATTATTTACATAATTTTAAGTATATTTACACGTTGGAGGAACCAGTATACCGATATTTTATTAAATATTTGCAAATTCTTTTGTATATTACTGTGTTTTCCAGAGCTAATTCTTCTAAAAACACGGACGTTATACACCTTTTTATTAGCAATCAGGTTCCCAAACCTTTCTACGGTAACAAGAATGCAACGTAACTATTCTAACTATTTAGTCGTCAGTGTCATCAACTGAATACTTCGAATGGCGATTTAACTCGGGCCCTTGTAGAGTTCCCTATCGCCTTTTATAGTAACGTGGAATAGAATCGAAAGCTGGAAGAATTATTTTAATGCAGGATGCAAGAAAACTACAAAATGGATGACTTCAGCGCCCTCAGGAGACTTCACAACGGCCGTCGGAATGAGGAGAGACTAAGGTAATTTATTTAAATAAATTATTAACCTAACGATAAATTAAATAATACTTACTTCCTACATTCCTATGGAGAACCTACGTGACCTTGCTGATTCTATACTAGCGCTCATGGTGGAAAAATTTAGCAGTTACTATGTGAAAGAAATTGAATTTTATACAGATCGCTATAGTAATTATAAATTAATTATTAAAATAAAAATGTCAAACGTTGTAATTATAAAAAATGGGCTTTAAAAAATAAATGATTTACGGGTACCATCTGAGCTAAAGAAATAGTTAAATTAATATAATAAATATACCGAGAGTGTACGGAACAAATCCATTATTTGCTTAAGCAAAAAAAAATTAAAAATTTTCTTGAACACGTAATTGCGCATTTTTTACATAAAATATAAATATACAGGGTGACTCATGTTGTAGTTTTAAGTATAACTTCTTTAGTTTTTGTGATAAAAAGTTCTTTAAAAAAGCATTTTGTTGGTTTTTTTAAAGAGCTATAAGGTCATATATACTAAAACTGTTTAAAACCCTTACTTTTTTAAAGGGGTAAGTTTAGAGGACTGAAACAAGGTAATGCTCGTCTATACACACGCGTTTTAAACGTATATATCTTACTTAATTTCCGTCAAACAGTAAATTTAAAAAAAGCAAAATATTTGTAATTCATAAGCTACAATTTCATACCCTAATAATTTTTACGTATCTCCCTTAGTTTCCAAGTTTTCAAGAAAAGGTCATTTTTATTAAAATTCTGAAATTTGATTTTCATCACTTGCAGCTCCATTTTTTTCAAGATTAAGCAATTTAAATTGGTTAAAATGTTAGAATGTATTTATGATATACAATAAAGAGAATTAAAAAAGGGCCACGACTCATTTTTATTAGGGTGGTAATTAAAAAGTTGTTTTCAAAAATTTTTGCACTCAAAAAATTTTGGTATAACCTTATTTTAATCATAACTCACTCACAACTTTTATGATACATATCAAAAAAAAAAGAGAAAAGTTTTTGCAAATACTTCAAAAGAGTTTTTATTAGTTGTCCTCGAAAAATACGTATTTGCTTTTGAAACTCTGAAATTGTGTGTTTGATGAATAACACCTAACCTTTAACAAACCCCAACTTGGTTTGTATTGGTCCCACAGTAATTACAAAAAAAACATTTTTTTTCAAAGTTACAATTCTGTTCTTTACAGTTTTTTGATAAAATGCATACTTATCGAGTTATTTGCAAAAAACCGATTAAAAACGTTGAATTTATCGACAAAAAACTCCTACTTTTGATCACGAATAACTCAAAAAGTATGCATTTTACAAAAAAAAATGCTTAGAACATTTATTGCTTAGAAATCATTTTTCTATCGATTCCTGTGGTCAAAATATAAAAAAACTTTTCACCCCCGAGATGGTTTGGCAACCATCCCCAAGGTAAAAGCGCCCTTTGGCATGATATAGATTTTGATCCTTGGACTATTTCCTACCTACTGTTAAAATTTTAAGTGTTTATGCATTTTGAAAAAATTGGTAGACAAAATGGTTTGTGGACTAATTTTATTGTATGTGAGTAGCGATGAAAATTATGATTGAAAATTGGGCCGCGAATACTGAAAGGTTGAGAAATGACGTAGAATAAAAAAATAGGATTCAAACAGAATTTTCTGTTATGTAGGTTCCTGTTTAAAAAAAACTCTCAATGTACAATTACATTAAGTAATTAAAGTAGAACCTCGATAAGCTAAAGCTCAAGGGAAAGGTTAATCATTTTAAGTTATCGAGTTTTTTACTTATCAAGAGTTGAAGTTAGCGAGGTTTTAAAAATTCAAATGTTGATTTAACTAGGTTTAGTTAGAGGATATGTTAGCGTATTCAATTTTAGTTTCATTTTACGTTTTCGTTATTATCTTTCAATTTTATACGTGTATTAACGAGCTTTTTTAGTAAAAGACAGAAGTTCAAAGCAATAAAGTTTCCAATAAAACCTTTTGTTTGTATACCTACTTACGATGAGTCACTAATAAAGACTTTAGGTTATGGAGGTTACCAAGAGTACTACTTAAAGTTACCAAGGGCCGATGGTAAAATTCATTGTTTAAGTTATAGAAGTTTTGAACTTTAAGTAACGGGGGTTTTCTGCTTTGAATGGAAGAGGGAGCACAATTTTTTTAAGTTGCTGAGATTTTTATGTTATCGAGGATCTACTGTATAAATAAAGTTTAATTTTAAACATCTATTAGACCTTCCAAAATGTGTCAACGCCACATGTTGCTTTGGCGCGGATGATTTGCATTTTAGTTTGAAATACTTATAGCTCTTATAAAATTTCGTGTGTAACAAAATATTTAGAAGAAGTGTTAAAGGGATATTTCTAGCTAATAAAAAGATATATGCTTGCCATTGTTTACGAGGATGGTTTGAAAAGTCCGTGCAAAGTCCGAGAGATGGCACCACCGACGCGTATCGAGGTCATGTTTGGTTACACACCAAGTGTCAGCCATATTGGTCTATTTCTTTGTGTTTGGCATTCGTGTGAATCAAGGAAGTCGAGTGATTTTCAAGAAATGGACGAAAAAGAATTTCGTGTGGTGATTAAACATTACTTTATGAAAGGTAAAACGCCTCACGAGACTAAAGAGAAGATTGATAAACATTATGGTGACTTCTGCACCTTCGATTAGAACAGTTTACAAGTGGTTTCAAAACTTTCGGACTGGCCATATAAGCACAAGTGACGCTGAACGTTCTGGACGGCCTGTGGAGGTCACGACTCCAGAAATCATTGATCAAATCTATGATATGGTGATGGATGACAGAAGAGTTAAGGTACGTGAGATTGCTAGTGCTGTGGGCGTCTCGACTGAGCGGGTACATAATATTTTACATGAACATTTGGACATGAGAAAGCTATCCGTAAGATGGGGGGACACGATTGCTCACGCTTGACCAAAAACGGAATCGTGTGAAGTGTTGCAAGGATGGTTTGCAGCTGTTCCAGAAGAATCCGGAGGACTTTATGCGTCGTTTCGTCACTGTGGATGAAACGTGGATTCATTACTATACTCGCTGGGACCAAACAACAATCTAAGCAATGGGTTACCAAGGAGGAATCTGCACCAAAAAAGGCCGGAAAGGTTGGACCGTTTAAAAACCGAGCTGCAAGAAAAACGCCCACGATTGGCCCACAAGAAAGTCCTTTTCCATCACGACAACGCACCAGCACACACCTCAGTAGTTGTGGTCGCAAAATTAATGGAAATAGGATTCCAACTTGTTTTACATCCCTCCTATTCTCCAGACTTGGCTCCCTCGGACTATTATTTGTTCCCCAATTTGAAGAAATGGCTGGCGGGACAAAGATTCTATTCAAACGAGGAAGTGATTGCAGACACTGATCGATATTTCGCAGACTTGGACAAATCCTATTATTTGGAAGGGATCAACAAACTGGAACATCGTTGGACGAAGTGTATAGGCCTAAAAGGAGACTATGTAGAAAAATAAAAAAGGTTTACCCCAAACAAGTAAGTAGTTTTTGTTTTTGCACGGACTTTTCAAACCTACCTTGTATTTTTGCTGCCTTTCTTCATGCTAATTTTATCTTTTTATTAGAATTTTTAAATATATAGTTTTAAAGTTCTAATTTATACTTACTTAATATGTATTTTTAAAAGAGAAGCAGATACAAATAGTTTACCACAAATATTGCATGCAAACGTCTTCTCGCCATGGGAACTTTTAATATGTCTTGGCAGATCTTTCCAAAAATATTTTTTGTTACAAATTTGACAAGTTTCTGGAAATAAAATGAAGAGAATATATTTTTCATTATAAATTTGCAGAAATCAGAATATTTTACCTTTTTCTGCGGAATGCAACCCAAGGTGCCGATTCAAGTATTTTTTCGAAATTAGTTTTTTACAAATCGGACATTTTGCTTCTATTTTTTGTGGATTCGGATTATTACAACCCTTTAAGTGTCTATCTAGGCCATGCTGATTTAAAAACGATTTTGCACATTTTGGACATAAGTAGTTTGGATGTTCTTTAACGTGTTCTTTGAAGTCAGCCCAGGTGAACCTAAAAAGAGATTTGGCTTTAAAAATTGTAAATACCGAGTATGGTACTACTGAGTGGCGTATCTACGTAACCAAGGGCCCTAGGGCAAATAGGTAAGTGGGGCCCTATCGATACTGATTAAAATACAGGGTGTTCGAAAAATGGACGGAGATATTGTAATGGGCGATTCCTTGTTTAAAATTATGAGAAAGAGTTTCTATAAACATGGGTCCGGAAATGCATAGTTTTCAAGATACAGGGTGATAATTAAAAAATAATAATAATTTTTAATAATATCTTAAAAACTATTTCTGCATGGAGGTTTCACACTGACAAGCGTCAGTTCTTCTAGAAAATAATTTACCTAATTTTCTTGGCGAAATTTTTTTAAAAAGTTTTTATCTCGGCTTTTGTGATGGAAAATTACACTTTTGAGGAAATTACAGACATGCATGTAATGTATGCACGTGCTTACAGTAACTGTTATGCAGCGAGGCAATGTATGCAGAAGCGTTTCCCCAACGGCAACTTCCAGATAGTAAAACCTTTGAGAGCGTAGACCGTAGATTACGGGTAAGTGGTAAATTTTCTTATTTGTTTTGCCATTCCCACCAATGATAGTGGCCGGCCGAGGTCCATAAGAACGCCTGAGTTTGAGGAGGCAGTTTTACGTGCCGTGGAACAAAATCCTGGTGTAAGTACCAGGACTATAGCAGCTCGATTAGGGGATAATCATTCCAACAGCACTGTGTGGCAGGTTCTCTCCCAACAACTTTTGTATCCGTATCATGTTCAACGTGTGCAGGCATTACTACCAAGATATTTTCTGCCCCGTTTGCAGTTTTGCCAATGGTATTACGAAAAAGTTAATAATAACAGAAATTTTAATAAAACCATACTTTTTACGGACGAAGCTAGATTTCGGCGGGATGGTATAATTAATTTCCATAACACTCATGTATGGAGTAAAGAAAATCCTCATGCTTACGTACAATGTCTTCACCAGGAACAATTTTCTTTAAAGGTGTGGATGGGTTATTGTTGGTGACAATTTAATTGGGCACTTCTTTTTACCCTTAAGATTAAACGGCGAATCTAACTTAGAGTTTCTTCAACAAGAATTGCCCGTACTGCTGGAAGAAGTTCCTCTAATGGCCGAGTGATAATCGCCTTGTTAAATTTAGCAATGGACTTAGTAATTGTTAAAAGTTAACAACGCTTAGAATGTTTAATAAAACGTCATTGTCAGTGTTATTCAATAATTTTAGTAGGCAACCTGTCAAAATCTGACATTTTGTTAAACATTCTAAACCGTTGTTAACTTTTAACAATTGCTAAGTTAACAACGGTTTAGAATATTTAACAAAATGTCAGATTTTGACAGGTTGCCTACTAAAATCATTGAATATAACTGAAAATGACGTTTTGTTAAACATTCTAAACCGTTTTACTTTTAACAATTGCTAAGTCCATTGCTAAATTTAACAACGCGATCATCAGTCGGCCGTAAATGTACGCAATCAAATAACTTTTATGCACGATAGAGCTTCTGCTCATTTTAGTATAGCTGTTAGAACTCATCTAAATACCACCTTTGGGAAAAATTGGGTTGGAAGAGGTGCATCAATTCAATGGCCACCTCGCTCCCCTGACTTAAATCCAATAGATTTTTATTTATGGGGACACCTTAAAACTCTGGTTTACGCCACTCCCATGCAAACAACAGAAGAGTTAAGCAATAAAATTGTAAATGTTTGCGAAGAAGTGAGAAATAGACCTCGAATTTTAGCTCGAGTTCGTCGTTCAATGATTCGTCGAGTGAGAAGGTGTAGAGAAATGGATGGTGGACATTTCTAACATTTGTTGTAGCTGTTGTTGCACTAAAACTCTTTCCTAGAAATGTTTTTGATTTTTTGTTTTCCAGGGCACTGTGATTTTTTAAGCAAAAATTAATAAACCAATTTTGTCCAGTGGCATGCAATAAAACGGTTTTTATTTTTTTTCTCGAAAACGAAGTGAGATACGAAAAAAATACAAGAGGTAAAGAAGTGGTATTTTTAGACGCTTAATCAAGCAACAAATATTAAATTTGCAAAAAAGCAGTGGCGTACATTTCATTTTTTGAGGTTGTGTTTTATAAATAACCGACTTAAGTAAAAGTGGCAAAATTCAAAATTTTCCATAAATGTTCAGTTCTTTTTTTATTTTCCCTTTGGTCTTCGAATATTTCCACGAATCGGGAAAGTTCCGACGAGTTGGTAACAATGGGCTCCTATTTTTTCACTATTCTACCTGCTAGCAAGCTTCACCTTAAGGATTACCAGAGAAAGAACTCTAGAGTTGTTAAGTCGGATGATCGTGGTGGCCATTCAATTGGCCCTCTTAGACCAATCCACCTATGGGGAAAATTTTAATAATCGCACAAAAAATTTAAAATATTTTAATTCAGTGTTAACTTACAAATCTAAATTTACAATAAGATAGTTTTAAAAAGAAATGATCTCGGAAAAGATAACAGAAGAATTTAACAAAAAACTTAATAATGCTGTGGAATAAATGTTTCTAAATAACTATGGAATTTCTGATTTCTTTCATACGTGTTTCTCTAATGTTTTTTTTATAACTCTAGATAAGAATTTGGGAAGAGACTGTACTTCTTTACTACTTTTTAGATTTTAATATTAAGGTAAAGTATTTATTATAATTATTATGTTTTATTGCAACTCTTTATATCTTAACTAATTAACAATTTTTGAGTCTCAAAAAAAGGTCAAGTATATGGTACTTTTGCAAAGGCAATTAAATGTCCTTTAAAACAAGGTATCACTTAACCCTCCTTCCCATTTAAAATTTAGGGGTTGCTCTTACCACCCCTAGAGGGTTGATTGAAAACAAGCGTACAAAATGTCCCCCTAAAAACAAATTTTACGCGTTTTGGCATTTTTTCCAATTTTCTGGCTGACATATTGAAGGTGATACCTTTTCAAAAAGCCTATACTATTCAGATTCTTTAGTGTTTACTTCGTGCCTTAAGTTGGGCCATCTGGCCAAAACCCCAAATATAACTTTTTAATAATTAAATCCGTAAAAACAACAGAGAACATCAAACCTATAATTATTTATTGTAATAACTTACTTTACCAAACACATTTTACATTGAAAATAGTTGCATACAGGCGCATCTGCAGTCTTTTTTAAATGCTTCATATAAGCAAAGGTATTAAAAAATACCGTATTGCATTTGTTGCATTTTTGTTCCACCACTTTCTTCTTTTCTCCACTGTTTCGACATCTTGACAAGTGCTGAGATATGCATACTAAAAAGTCAAAATTATTTAAATTATACAGGATGTCTGTCAACTATAAAGAAAGCTTAAAATTAACCATTATGTAGGTCAAAATACATGGAATAAGGGTACTCTTGCATCAACAGCATAGAGAATGAAAATGTTAATGATACCCTATACTAAAATGGATGTTTTTTTATTGAAACAGTTCATGTAGGCTTAAAACCTATGTACAGGGTTATTCATTTTAAAGTAAACAGGGCTTTATTTTTGAACTTCCCTGTAGTTTAAAAAAAAAACAAATATAGCCATTTCGTGTATTTTTTTTGTAGAATTCAAAAATCTAATCAGAAAAATATTTGATACAAAAACAAAGAAGTTACAGCACGAGTGACGTATTTTTTAAATGGAATACCTCGTATATTTTTATATCAATAGATTGAGATTTTCACGAGGAATATAGGGGTTGCTGGGTTTATTTCCTGCGGTTCTGCTGCAATTGTCCAAAAACTGCATGATACTATAGGGGTAGTTTCACCTGAAAAAACCTGGCTGCCACAAGTCACAGGTGCTTATTTGTCAAAGTCAAGAATTTTAAAAATACGTTTATTACTTTTTGGGGTAGTTTTATAATGAGGTTTTCATCAGAAGAACCGCTTCAAATTATATTATATGCTAAAAATGATATGATATATCTATTTTAAACCAAGCAGCAAAATTACAACAAACGGAAAAAATTAAAATACAATACGAGGTAAAATATAGTGGTAGAGATCGAACGCTGTTAGAATGACACCGATACGTCACGGTTTTATACGGGTTTGCCATATGAGACCGTGACGTATCAGTGTCATTCTAACAGCGTTCGATCTCTAATAAGAACACTTATACCAAAAAATTATAATATTACTAAAAATTTAAATGTTCTATATGATCCCCGTTATTTTCGAAACATGATCTATAACTCCTCCTTAGCCTTTCTAAGCTCGCCGATATTATTTGAAGTTCTTGGTTAAGACGATTAATTTCATTTACAATTTTTCTCTCATTTCTTTCGTGTTTGTGTTCCCATTTTGGTAAACGACATTCTTCAAGTGACCCCATAGAAAAGTGTCCAAAATTGTAATATCTGGACTATTAGGTGGCCATCTAATAATGCCATAACGTACAATCCACTGATTGTATCGGCGATTGAGATACTGCACAATTTGACGAACAGCATGGGGCGACGCTCCGTTTTGTTGCCAAATTATCTTGCGATATGTGTCGAGTGGCAATTCTTCTAAAACGTCCTTAATATCGTTTTCAAGAAGATTGAGATATCTTTCTCCAGTTAAGGGTCCCTTATAGAATATTGGCCCGACAATTCTATTGTTAAGCACACCACACCAGACATGAAGAGAAGACTTCCTTGAGATTTAATCTCTTGAAATTTCCTGGGATTTTGTCTTGCCCAGCTGTGCGTATTGCGTCGGTTAAGCATTCCCGATATAGTGAAAGTAGCCTCATCAGTCCAAAGAATCGTTTGTCACAGGATATGATCATTATCTTGTTCATGGATTAAAATTTGGAAAACAAATTGAAAGCGAAGTTCCTTTTGTTCACGTGTTAAATGCTGCACTGGAAGAACGTGATATGGAAGATACTTAAAATATTTCAGTGTTCTCTGAACCGTCGCATAGGTTACTCTTCTTCTTGCAGGGCCATACCTCAAGTCTCTAACTGCGTCAGTAATTAACTTCATGGGATATAAAGTAAAATAATGTAGAATAGCTCGATCCCGATTTCTTTTTCTCATTGTAGTCCTTTTCCTAATATGTAACCATTTTGTTTCTTTGAATAAGACCTTCAGTTTTAAAATCGTTTTAATTGATTTATTTTGGTGGAAATTTGCAACATATCTTCGTGTTTCCTTGGCGTTTTCTCCACATTTATAATAGAGAGTTATAATTTGAAGCCGTTCTTCTGATAAAAACCTCATTATAAAACTACTCCAAAAAGTAATAAACGTAATTTTAAAATTCTTGACTTTGACAAATAAGCACCTGTGACCTGTGGCAGCCAGGTTTTTTCGGGTGAAACTATCCTTATAGTATCATGTAATTTTTAGACAATTGACGCAGGAAATAAACCCAGCAACCCCTATATCACCGAATTCCTCGTAAAAATCTCTATCTATTGATATAAAATTATACGGGGTATTCCATTTAAAAAATACGTCACTCGTGCTGTAACTTCTTTGTTTTTGTATCAAATGTTTTTCTGATTAGATTTTTGAATTCTACGAAAAAAAAATACACGAAATGGCTTTTTTTTTTAAACTACAGGGAAGTTCAAAAATAAAGCCCAGTTTTCTTTAAAATGAATAACCCTGTACTAAGTATCGTGGTATCATAAGGGGTCTTAAGAAAATCATAGATTTCATTGTCTTTATTTGTTAATAGGCTATTTGACAATGCGAAAAATAAGGTGTCAATTACGGTTATCACTATAAATTAAAAGTTTAAAAATGGTTATTTTTTAACGTAAGTTGAAAATAATAATTAATGTATTTAAAAATCCGTTAATAAAAATAAATTTTTTAAACGTTTGTCACGTGACACAAAACGCTCATGATTGGTCGAGTTTGTGATGACGTCACCTGCTTGTAAACCTCTTAAGCCTACTTGCGCCTACTTGTGATATAATATTAGCTTTCGAAACTGTTTTAATAAGATTTTCCTATTTTGTGTGATTTATTTGCAATATTTTACAAATTCTATCAAGTACTTTTACCATGGACAACGATTTTGTAAAGGCAGACCGCAGAAACCTGCCTCAAGTCGACGCAATCATGGTCGGGTTGTAGATTATATTATATTATACAGCCATGTGGCTCAGCGGTAGCGTTCGAGACTTCTAACCCGGAGGTTCCAGGTTCGATTCTGCTCCATATCTTTTTTATTTATTAATCTTTAAAATACTTCTCAAATGTATTTATATTAAATTTTTTAATTAAATAATTGTAACCTTAGTTTACATATACAGTATGTCCACGGATAAGGTGTTGAAGAGAGAAAACTTTTTTATTTTTGATTTTATCGATAAAAGCTACTCTTGATAAAAAATTTTGCTACTTCTAAAAATAAGATTGGGATAGAAACATTTAACCTATTTTATACGTGGTGTTCAGAAACTTGAAAAAACTTAAAATGGTACAAGAGTAAAGTGCATTTATTTGAGAAGATATGGAAATAAGTTACTGGGAAAAGTTGTTCAAAATTAAAAGGTACTCTCTAATACCAATTTTTGAAAAAATCGGCGTACTTTTTTTTTTGTAATTAAATTTATTTTAATATCAATTTAAATTTTTAATATCAATTTATTATCAAATTTTTTACTGTTAAGTAAGCTTTTACAGCTGACGATACTGCGGCTAATTAATTATAAAAGCGAAGTGTCAATTAAGCTTGTCATTATCAACGCCTACTAGTACAAAAAGTTGGAATTAGTTAATTGATAATGAAATTTTAATCACAAATAAATAAAAGAGTGCCGATTTTTTCGAAAATTGGTATTATAGACTACCTTTTACGTTTGAACAACTTTTTCTTGTAACTTATTTCCATATCTTTGCAAATAAATGCACTTTACTCTTGTACCATTTTAAGTTTTTCAGTTTTCTGAACACCGCGTATAAAATATGTTAATGTTTCTATCCCAATCTTACTCTAAAAAGTAGCAAAATTTTTTATCACAAATAACTTTTTTCGATAAAATAAAAAATAACTTTAAATGGTTCAAGAGTCAAGTGCATTTATTTGAGAAGATATGGAAATAAGTTACTAGGAAAAGTTGTTCAAAAGTAAAAGATAGTTTCTAATATCAATTTTCAAAAAAATTGGCCTACTTTTATTAATTTGTGATAAAAATTATTTTAATATTAATTAACTAATTACAAATTAACAACTCATTATTGTACTAGTAGGCGTTGATAGTGACAAGCTTTATCGACACTTCGCTCTTATAATTCATTACCCGCAGTACCGTCAGCTTTAAATGCTTACTTAACAGCAAAAAATTTGATAAAATTGATATTAAAAATTTAAATTGATATTAAAATAAATTTAATCACAAATAAATAAAAGTAGGCCGATTTTTTTCGAAAATTGGTATTAGAGACTAACTTTGAATTTTGAACAACTTTGCCTAGTAACTTATTTCCATATCTTCTCAAATAAAGGCACTTTATTCTTGTATCATTTTAAGTTTTTTCAATTTTCTGAACACCGCGTATAAATTATGTTAAATGTTTGTATCCCAATCTTACTCCAAGAAGTAGCAAAATTTTTTATCAAGAGTAGCTTTTTTCGATAAAATCAAAAATAAAAAAGTTTTTTCTCTTCAACACCTTTTCCGTGGACATACTGTATATGCCTCAAAACTATGTACTGACAGAAACGCTTTTATGAATGTAAATGATGTATGTTTTTTAATGGATACCTTACAAACCCCGTGTAATTGTAAAAAATCGGTATTTATATGTTGCCCAAGATGTCGTAATAATTATTGTTTTAAATGTTTCTATGATAATTATCACTCTGGTTTTTACAAATAATTATACAGTAAATAAATATGTAATACAAATTGGCTTCAGAATTTTCCATTTTATTTTCTCTGATTATAAATAAAAAAACATTAGAAGTATTATATCCTCAAACCAACAACGAAAATATTTACATTCTGAATGTAATTAATTACTACAAAATATAAATATTATGTTTACTTACATCGAAATGATCTTCATAGAAGAAAATATTTGTACTACTCGCTATGTCATTAGGATCCATCCTACGACATTCTTTTGAACACTTACAAATAGTTTTTCCGGAGTTTTTAACGACGTATTTGTACATTTTGGAACTGCACACCATTTGTAACTCATTTTGTTACATTAATTACTGATAAAATGTAAATCCAATCGCACTTTCGTTTTTTGTTTGCAACAAATGTATGTGGATTATATGTGCCACAGATCAGAATACAGGCAAGTGACGTCACCGACCTCATTGCAGCGCTATGTTGTCAAGCTAGCGTTTTGGCACGCTATTTACATATTGAATTTTTAATTTGATATTTTTCAGCAAGTATGTACCAGAATTTAAAAAAAAAACAACTTTTACTGGCTTCATTAAACTCCACTACGTAATATAAAATGGATTTTAAAAACCTGCCAAATAGCCTATTGGTAAACGTCGTCTCGGTTAATATGTATCTCCATCCGTTTTCAAGAGATAATTATAAACAACCTTTAAAACCATGACTTATACACCGTGTTCAAAATTAAGTCGTCACTATTGCTAACTTTTTTATTATACGAGATACAAGTTAGGTTAAATTAGCAAAGTTGTGTACATTTTTACGCTGGTTACAATGACGATAATAGAAAATCAAATTAACATCAGATTTACGAGTAATTCACAAAAATATACTTTTTTAAATGCAACATCCTGTATTTGTTGAGTTAATTCGATAGAGAATGTAATTTTCTATACAATTAGTTATCAACATTTTTTTTCTAAGATGATAAATAGCAGAGCTATTTCAATTTGAATGCATTTTCCGTAACTGGACGCGGGCAGCCATGGAATTCTTAAAATCGCATTTTTTGTACAAATTATATCGTAGTACGCCATGTCAGAAACCAAATTTAAATAAAGTCCGCCATTAAGGATATAATTTCTCAAACCTTCTAATTACTTGGATAAATAATAAACATCGTAGTTTCAGTTTTTTTTTAATAATAACGCATAACTAAGTAACATTAATAAAATACATTATGCTAATAATGGCTATATTGGCATCATCCAAAAATCCTTCAACACATTTCTAAGTAAATTCAGATATTGTTTGCCTGTTAAAGATCCTTTATAAAACACAGGTCCAACATTTTTTATTCCAATGAGGCTGCACCATACGTTTAAGCAAAAACATCTTTGTGGATTGAAACGATGATGGCTCAGGAGATTGCAATGCTCCAATAATGTTGCTTCTTTCGGTTAAACATGCCTCTATTACTATAGTTAGTATCATTGCTTCAAAGAATTAATCGTAAAAACTTTGAATTTTCTATAGCAGCATTTACAAACCATTGGCAAAAGTTTATACGCCTTTTGTAATCACCTGGCAACAAAGTTTGTGTGGGTCTGTATTTGTGGGGTACAAAATTATGTTTTTTTTTTAATTTTATTAATGGTTAATTAGCATATATCAAGATCTGACCTACAGTCTCTTGTGGAGTTTTCACCATAAACTTTTAAATATGCCAAAACATTAATTTCTGTTTGATGATTAATTATAATGGTTTTCTAATGTCTACGTTTAAGAAACACTTTTGTTTGATTGAAACTTTCAATAAAGGAGTAAAAAATATCTTCTGTTTGGCATATTTCTTTCTGGAAATAGTTTTACTCTAAAGCCTAATGCCATTTTTTTTTGCAAATTATGTAGCATTCTATCATATCAAACTTCTCCAAATGACAGCATTTTAAACAACTGTAGCATAAATGAATAAATATGTTTATGTTTATGATTTACTAGTTGTCACCAAAACATCTTGGTCGATACATATTTTATCTTTTGTTTTTTTTTTATTTTTGTCATAGCATACTACGATAATTTGTACCAAAAATGCAATTTTAAGAATTCCATGGCTGCCTGCGTCCAGTTATGAAGAAATACATTTAACTTGTAATAACTTCGCTATTTTTCATTTTAGGAAAAAAAAAGTAAATAACGAATTATATAGAAAATTAAATTCTCTTTTGAATTAACGTAACAAATACAGGGTGTTGCATTTAAAAAAACTATATTTTTGTGAATAACTCGTACATCAGCGTAAAAATGTACACAACTTTGGTAATTTAACCTAACTTGTATCTGTTATAATAAAAAAGTTACCAATAGTGCCGACTTAATTTTGAACACGGTGTATACTATTCGAAGCATGGCCAATTTTTTCCAGTTCAACAACTGCTGCTAGATATTCGGAATGTCAATACTAGGCTTGTAAAATACATTCAGATTGTTTAAATTTCCTCTTTTTCGAGTGGTTTTTCTGTATAAATGGCTGGTCTTAATGAGTTAAAGTTTTTTGTCTTGTTCTGATGTTCTTAATCTAAACCTAGTCTTTCATTGTAACCGTCCGACTTAAAGGGGTTCTCTGGTTTGATAGGTTTAAAAAATAGATTTTTTTTCATAAATTGTTTCCTTTATACGTTTAGAATATGGAGGGTGGTAAAGTGATTTTTTCAAAATTCGAAGCCATTATAAAAGAAGAGCTAGAGCCGAAAAATCATCGTCATCAGTAATATGGAGTTTCTCCCTTAAAAGATGTTCATTTAGTATTGGTAATTATGTTCCCGCGGAGGCTGACAACGTATTGGATACATGGGGGAGCAATAAGGGGTGAAAGTGCAAAATTTTTAGGAAAAAAATCGTCATCGATAATGTGTCAGCCATTTTGGCCACTTAAAGTTGAACCCCTAAGGTGTCCAAATGAAAAGTTAGGTAGATACCGAGGGCAGTAAAAAGGGGTCAAATTATCCCGAGCGCTTACTTTATACAGGGTGTTTTTTAATTGAATGTCAATATTTAAGGGTAAATTAAGAATAAAATTCATATGAACGTATGTCCTAAACGTCCTAAGTTTTGAGGTACAGGGTGGTAAAATTTTCAAAAATAAATCATTTATTATTAATATCAGTAAAACCACCAGTGATGGTACGTCACTGATTTCTCTTAAAATAACAAATATTTTTAAAATCCCCCATTATTTATAAGTAAAGTTGATCACTTGATTTTTTTCAATCCGATGCACGGTTTTCGCTTAGAAAAATAAAAACCATTTCTCTGCATGATCATAACAATATCGGTAAACAATATCACCGTGCAGAGAAATATCTAGATTACATTTTTCTAGATGAAAACCGTGCGTTGGACTAAAAAAAAATCAAGACATCTAATCTGCTCATAATTTTTGTCAATTTAAAAAAAAATGACAAATAATACATGAAATTTGAAAATTTTTGTTGCGAAGTCTGTTAAAAATACAATTTTCAAAATTTTCTTTTCATAATAGTCCATTCCGTGTATATAAGCTCGGGCAGGTGTCTTCAGAGCGCTATAACTTTGGTTCTAATAAATATTTTTAACTAAAAATTTATATGTATACTCTTAAAACATTAAATAAAGGATAAAAACTCCAAATTTCTATCTCTTTATTGGTCCCCACAAAAAAAAATTTAAAAAATGTTTAAAAATCCGACCGTCAAACCAGAGAACCCCCTTAAGATCTCTAGTTATATTATAATAAGGTTAGAGCGGTTATATAGAGTGCGTATGACCCCCCTGCTTCGTTCCGTTAAAAAAAAAAAGCCGGACAATCAAAATCTGTTTAACAAGCTTAGTATTGACATTCCGAATAACCGGCAGCCGTTGTTAAACCGTGAAAAATCGATAAAGCTTCTGTAAACAACGAATAGTATATAAGTCGTTGCTTTAAAAATAGTTTATAGTTAGAGATCGAACGCTGTTAGAATAACACCGATACGTCACGGTTTTATACGGGTTTGCCATATGAGACCGTGACGTATCGGTGTCTTTCTTACAGCGTTCGATCTCTATCACTTGAATACGGATAAATATATAAACTAACTGAACCGTTATGTATTAACTAACGAATAAAGACAAAGGAAGCACAAGATTTTAATACTACTGATACCATAACATTGTCCAACACCTTCAAGGAAAGAGGAAGTTTAACACGGGACGTGAAATAAACTTTAAAAAAATTTAAAACAAACTTTCCAGGGTGGTGCGTCGCCGAGCGGAACATAGGAAATCCCATGTAAATTTTAAGGGGGTTAATTATTTGCTCCCCTGTACATTTTACTGAAAAAATGTAAGATAACATTTTGAAGAGACCAATCTGACAAACCCTCGTGTCAAGTTTCAAAAAATTTTAATGGGCGAATCTAGAATGGGTCAATTAAATGTAGTTGCAAGATACCAAATTTTCGGTTCAGGTAATGCCAAACAGACATTAGCCACCAGCAAACAATTTGTTATAAGGCTTTGTCAATCTGACGTACAGCGGAATACAAGGAATGTTTTTTTTTCGTTTCATCAATCTTACAACCATTACATTTAAAGTAAAAGACACGTTAACCTTATTTTTTTATCAAACCTTTTATTTAATGTAACAATTAAGTTTAACAAATAACAATTATCACTATCGCTCATTAAAAAAATAATTTTGTCATACTAGAATTTAATTAAGCCAATAGCAGTATCTGAAATATTTTCAATTTATTTTCCCATCAAGCCTATTTGGTCCATTTCAACCATTAAACGTATTGTCGGTAAATTCGAGTCCAAAGCCATCGCAATAAATAATTGTAAATGTTTAACTCAGAAGATCGAAAATAGATCCGAAAAAAGAAAGAACTGAACTCTTAATATTTTACTAGGTGTGGAAAAATAAAATAAAATAAAATAAAATACAATAACTTTTTTAAAAATAATAGAGAATTACATAAAAACATTAATTAATCAAATATCCAAACAACCCCCTATTAACAGCTAAACAATATCCCAACCGATTATAAAATGTATTTCTAACGTTGCTAAGTTGATATTGCGAAATATTATCACAGTCTAACGAAGTAGCGTTTTGTAGCTGGTTTAGATTCTCAAATTTTACACTTTTATAAATGACACTTTTTAAGTGAGCCCACAGAAAGAAGTCATTCGGTGAAGATCAGGTGACGTGGCAGGCCAAAGTATCCGGTACCCTGGACCAATAATATTGCCGTTAAAAACATTTTCCAGGTACTCTCTAATCATACGGGCATTATGGGCGGGGCAACCATCCATTTGGTAACAGATCATTTGATCTTCCCGAACAACTTCTTCCAAGGCGGGTCCAATTTGATTTTAAAATAAGTCCAAATAGGTTTCTGCTGTCAGGTTATAGTCCATAAAAAGAGTCCAATGATATGGTGACCGATAATACCCACGAATACATTTGTTTTTTGGGGATATTGTGTTCGAGTATGAACAAAGCGATGTTCATTTTCCAAGCTCCAATACCGGCAATTCTGAACATTTGGTTCATTGTTGAGGGTGAATGTACATTCATCGATAAAACAAATATTTCTTTAAAAATTTCTACCGTTTTTTGCTCTTTCCATCATTTCAAAACAAAATGCCATCCTTCGCCTTTCATCTTCTTCCTACAGCTCTTGATGTTTTTCGAATTTATGCGAATAATATTTGTGAATGAAGAGGCTTTGTATTTCGTGCAAATTTTTATTAAAAAAATCCTAGCAGAGCGCTTTCGGTAAAACCATCATCAGTGCTATTCGTCGTCAAGCAGGAGCCGCAGCAAATTTGAGCCAACAAAACATTTAGAGGGCTTCAATAAAATATCACATTATTACACAAATTTAAAATAAAAGTCAAACAACATTGATATTTGTTACATTTTCCCTTATTAAAGGGTGAAATTTAAAAAATTCAAAAACTATACCATTTTGTGGAAAGACGAACATGTGATTCTCTTCCACAAAATGGTATAGTTTTTGAATTTTTTAAATTTCACCCTTTAATAAGGGAAAATGTAACAAATATCAATGTTGTTTGACTTTTATTTTAAATTTGTGTAATAATGTGATATTTTATTGAAGCCCTCTAAATGTTTTGTTGGCTCAAATTTGCTGCGGCTCCTGCTTGACGACGAATAGCACTGATGATGGTTTTACCGAAAGCGCTCTGCTAGGATTTTTTAATAAAAATTTGCACGAAATACAAAGTCTCTTCATTTCCTAAATTCTTACGTGCACACAGCCACAACCAAGTTTCAATAATATTTGTGTTTTTTTAAAGTGCGCAATACCGTTGTATGATGTTTATTTACCTCTTGCCCAAGAACCCTCATAAAAACCATTTTGTTTTCCTCCACACTCAGTAGAATATTAAGATCTCTGTTTTTCTTTGTTCTGCTCTATTTTCAATATCCTGAATTGAACATTTACAATTATTTATTACAGCACCTTTGAACTCGAACTCACTGACAATAAGTTTAATAGTTGAAATGGACGGAATGGGCTTGGTGGGGAAATAAACTGAAAACATTTTAGATATTGCTCTAAAACTGTTTTCCGCACAATGCCACTTAATTATGGATACTTTTTCGTCGATTAAATAATTTATATTTTTTTTCAAATACCTACTGTCACTGATTTATTGACACTTTTCATCATGTCAGGGACTATATTCATTTTACTGGTGTCTATTTGGTTTTAACTGAACCGAAAATTTGGTAAGTTTGCAATTACATTTAAATGAATAATTCGAGATTCGCTTAATAATTTTTTTTGAAACTTAGCACGAGAGCTTGTCAGATTGGTCTCTTCAAAAGTTATCTTACATTTTTTCTGTCAAATGTACAGGGGAACCAATAATTGACCCACTTAAAATTTATATGGGATTTTCTATATTCCGCTCGGCGACGCACCACCCGGTATAAAATCTGAAACTGTGTACTTTTTATTTAGACTTACATTTAAACTCTCCACACATTTGACAAAGTCCAGATTTACGACTTACACGGGAACAATTGCATTTCTTCTTAGGTTTTTCACAAGAACTACAGTCCAGTCCTAAAGTTCCAACAAATATTATCCTTTTTTCTTTGGCTACGCCAAAATTGCAAGTAATAACTTTCAAGTTTCTGTCGCAATCGGCTATAAGATCTTCTGGATTAGAAATTGCTGGAGTTGAAACTAAGTACTGTGAACCAAAACTAATGTTTTTGTCGTTATAAAGTTCACTCAAAAATATGTTTGTGGTAAATAAATTACTATCTGTTGGACTGTGAAAGCTTTTGTTGTGAGTTTTTATAGTGTCACTATTTGTGTTTAACTGATATGAATCTCCATTTAAAACATTATTATTCGCTAACATTTCAACATCAGACATTATATTATTGGTCTCATAAACTTCAGCATTTAAGTCGTCGTTGTCTTTTTCTTTGGAGCCCAGATTCATATGGTTGATATCGGATATATTCGTATCTGTTTGGCTGTGAAAGCTTGGATCTTTATTTAAAACATTATTATCCACAATGACATCACGAATGATATTATTTGTCTTAATAACTTCACCATCTAAGTCGTCTTTCTCCTTTTCCTTAGATCCCCAATGTTCATGTTTAGATTCTTTATCATTTAAGTTTCTTTTTTTATAAGCTTTATAAGTTCGATTATTAATATTCTTGATATCGGATATATCTTTATTAGCTTTAGTAAAACTATCTATTCCGCTATGAAAATTTTTGTTGTGAGTTTTTATAGTATCGCCACTTGTGTTTAATTCACATGGATCTTCATCTGCAATATTATTTTCTACTAACATATCAACATCATTAATTATATTATTAGTTTTATTAACTTCACCATCTAAGTCGTCTTTCTTCTTTTCCTTAAATCCCCAATGTTCATGTTTAGATTCTTTATCATTTAAGTTTCTTTTTTTATAAGCTTTATAAGTGCCATGATTAATATTCTTGATATCGGATATATTTTTATTAGCTTTAGTAAAACTATCTATTCCGCTATGGAAGTTTTTGTTGTGAGTTTTTATAGTATCGCCACTTGTGTTTAATTCACATGAATCTGCATCTGGAATATTATTTTCTACTAGCATATCAACATCATGAATTATATTATTACTTTTATTAACTTTACCATCTAAGTCATCTTTTTCCTTTTCCTTAGATCCCAAATTTTCACCATCAGATTTTTTATCATTTAAGTTTCTGTTTTTATAAGTTTTATAAGAACGTAGATTGGAATGCTGGATATCAAATATATCCTTATCGCTTTTTGTAAATATTTTGTCTGATACCAAGTCTTCCTGACTTTTTTCTAACTGCTTAGTATGTACATCACTTTCTTGTGTATTCTCGAGACTAGAATTTTTATGTGGTTTTAAAATATCAAACGGCAGATCCAATTCCTGAGAGTTGTAGCTCATAAAATCTTCTACCTCATCGGAAAATAATCCACCACTTTCTGTCACATTTTTCTCATTACCAAATTTAGTAATTACTTTATTTAATACAATCCTTTGCTGCTGGTCCAAACTGTCAAGTTTGTGATTTTCTATATTAATCTGATCGCTTAGAGGATCTTTCCCTAAAAAGTCTAATTCGAATTTAGAATTATCTTCAAACGAATTAAGAGATGTATTATTAAAGATATCCTTTTGTTGTGTCATGTTTACCGCATTTAAGATTTCTGGAAATATCGTGGAGTTTTCACTACTTGTTGAGGAAATATTGTCATTTTCAATGATATCGCTACATACAGTGGTTTCTTCCGGAGACCTTGGCTCAATTTTATTTCATTAAAAGGTAGATTTTGATCTTTTGCAACCATATTCTCTTCTATGTCTAAAAGAGAATATATTCAGGCATATTTACTAAAATGGTTTAAGATGTAAACTAATCCAAGTCTCCAAGAAAATTTAAACTTCTATTACATCAAAATTATAATGTCATAATGTTCAATAATAAAAATATACCTCATACAATAAAAGTACTATACTTGTACTTACCATTAAAAATAATCGATTGATTTTTTAAAACTCTACTTAAAATGCCCTCTACAGTAAAAGCCAACTTAAAAAAATTTAGGGTAATTTGTAAATGGTAAAAGCACGTAGCACATACTGCATGATGGGGCTGAAAATTATCCTGAAAATAAAGATTTAAAAGGTGTTTTAGGTGGACTGTTACCATGGCATTTTATAAACCTTAAGAAAAAATGAGTTAACTTGTGTATAAGTTGCGGTGTTTGGTGCCGAATAATAGGCAATGCCAGAAATTTTTTTATGTTTATACTAGTAAATATTAAAAAGATTCTACAGAGGATGAGTCAAAAAACATGACCTAATGGCAGACTTCCAGGCCAAAATAAGACAAAAAAGTTATAATAATATAAATAGCTCCAAAACAAAAATACACGATATGAAAAAAAAAGGCAAAATCGGGGTTTAACCTTTATTGTCAAATCCAGATTTTCGATTTAAATGAAACTTTGTAAAGTTAAAATATTGACTTAAACATACTTTGTATTTTTTTTCACAATTATTTCGTCACAATTTTTTTTATTAATATTATTAATAATTTTGGTATGGTACATTCCACAATAATTCGTTGATTTCTTAACCCCAATAAAATTTAAATGACAACCCTCAATCGTAAACCCAGCCATAAATAAGTTGCTTGACAAATATCTATTTTGTAGGCACGGCACCTTTTGAAAGAGTACAGGGTCTTTGATTATATTTACGTGGCTTCCAGAGCCTTTATTTTTAAAGACAGAAAAAAATATTTTGTATAAAAGTTGTAGGTCTTTGTCCATATTATCTTTTGAAATTATCAGTAAAAAAATATCGCAATAAAAAAATGGAAAAATATAGGCAACTTCAACTTTTTTAAATGGAACACCCTGTATATTATGCGCTACAATAAAAGATCTTTTTTTTTCTGATTTCAAATATATACATTGATATTTGGATGAACCATTTTTGAGATATTTAAGCCTAAAATATAAATAAATTGAAAAAAAAATCATATTAGTATCAAGAAAGCTATGAAAACAATAAAATTATTTTAATAAATTTGACGCATTGATATTTTAAAAAGTTGAAATTTATCATTTTAAAACTATTCAGAGGAACAAAAAATCTCTATTATGCGTTTTTTTATGGTAAAAATAATAATGTGACGACAGTGCAAAAGAATATTACTTATTACATCCTTAACAACGGGTACCATCTATAGATACTATTAAATACATAGTAAGAAAGTTTATTGAACAAAAAAGCTTTAAAATAAAGAAAAGGACTGTAGCACGACATGAAAACAAGGTTTTGGATATCCTCGTTTTTTTCAGGATAATTATTATACTTTTTCTATTGGACTTGCACTAACTACTTTTAATAATTTTAGAAAATCCTGATATATCAATCTCGGATGCGGCATCTGAACTCAATAAAACAGATTATTAAATTTATTTAACCTTAAAATTTTACAAATTTTATTCTTATAAATTTATGTCCATTCAGAACCTTCCTGAACAAAACATGCAGGACCGACCTAAATATGCATTGGAAATAGCTAGGTTTATGCAGCAGGATCCAAAGTTTTTAAATAAAATTCTATTCATCGACAAGTCTTCCTTTACTCTTTCCCTAAACATTATGGGTCCAGAGTCAGAGAAAACCCTCACCAAATTTCGCAACATAACAATTCTATTGTTTCCATGGCTTTCTTGATACTAATATGAAACTTTTTTGTAATTTATTAATAAATTTAACCTAAAATATCTTAAAAATGGTTCATCCAAATATGATCAATGTATATATATATATATATATATATATATATATATATATATATATATATATATATATATATATATATATATATATATATATATATATATATATATATATATTTTTTTTTTTTTTTTGAAATCAGAAAAAAATATCTTTCGTTGTGGCGCATAATATACAGGGTGTTCCATTTAAAAAAAGTTAAAGTTGCCTATATTTTTCCACCTTTTTATTGCGATATTTTTTAACTGATAATATCAAAAGATAATATGGAAAAAATCCTACCATTTTTATAAAAAACATTTTTTCCTATCTTCAAAAATAAAGGCCCCAGAAGCCATGTAAATATAATGAAAGACCCTGTACAGGTCCTGATTACATACTAATATCAATAGTTTAAGTTAGCTATTTTCAACAAAACAAAAAATATAAAATAACTGGTAAGTATCTTTATTTTAATCATGTTATTAAATACTTAATATTTATACAAAAATACTAATCTACAATATTATAATAATACCATATTTAACTTAACCTACTCTATATTTAGCTCTGTTTCACTATCACTATCGACTTCATCCATGCCTAAACTACTTATGAAGGGCGTTACGTTACTATTTATTATGTTATAGAAATCTTCAACTTGGATCACGTAACTCACAGAATTTTTCCAACTTTCTAATGGGATATTATTTACACATTTTTTAACTAATTCTATAACCGAACTACTTAGTGTAGGGGATGTGCTTTCTCTTCTTATCATCGTCTTTAACTGGCTCCATATATGTTCTATATACAGTAATACCACAGCCCTACTTCACTACAAGCCGTGAACAAGGAAATCTGGCAACTATGCCTTGAGATCTAGCGACACACGTTTAGTCATATGATTTACGTTGAATGATCTGTTTCTCTGTTGTGTTATTGTGAATAAATCAACTTTTTTGAAAGAAAATATTGTTAAGATAAAGACTAAACCTAATATGTGTGAAATTTGTGAGTGACCGGGACAGTTTTTTTCCGCAGACATTGCATAAAAACAAGAATATCTGCGGGTGCAAAGTGCCGGTGTTATAAAGTACTTAAAGTAAATGGCGGCAAATGAACTTGACATTTTGTGGTGGTGTTTTTTAAAAATAATTAAAATTGAAAGTGTGTTTTAATATTCGTGTTTGGCTTTAATTTTGAAGGTATTTTTTTAGTTATTTTTAAAAACAGTAACAAATATTAGCATTGGAAATTACCGTAAGTACGTAGGTTACATTTGGAATTTTGTCATTCGTTTTGATTTTTGTTATTGAGTTGCATAGGTACTTGGTGCCTGCTTATTAGATACTATTTAGTTACTGTTATTATTATTATTTTCCTCCAAGTCCTTGTTGTGTGCCTGGGTGCAAATCCAATTATAAAACTTCTCTTGATGCAGGAGAACCAGCTGTATCTGTTTTCACCTTTCAAAGGACGAAAACCTTAAAGCCCATTGGCTTAGGAATATTCCTAGACAGTCATGGTCACCCTCAAAATATTCTGTGGTTTGCGCTAAGCATTTTGTAGAAATGACATTATTAGAGAGGATGATTATCGCTTGCCAGATGGGTCAATGCAAAGGTACCTACCAAAACTAGACTAAAGTTAAATGCAGTGCCTAGTATTTTCCAAATTTACCACATTACTTCTCAAAAACAGTCCCTGTTTCCCGAAAAGTCCTGCTGAAAGCTTGGCATAAACTTGAAAACAATAATGGTCGCCTTACAAACGACACCTATTCTGCACTTTGCCATAGTACCTCTGTTTTACTGAAATAATTGACTATTCATTTTCAAAATTTGATTTGTCGTATATTTTACCAGGTAAATTTACTACTGAAAAGTTAGAAAAAAGATTTGGTAAATACAGACTTCTCGGAGGTTGTAATTACAATGTTAGCTTTGATGATATTTTAAATGCTGAGAAAAAAATTAGACTCAAACATATATTTAGAAGCGCTGCTGATGGTAATTTCTCTTTAGCTGAGATTAAAAAACAGGGAGACAGCTGTATCCAGGAAAATGATCTTGATTGGACAATACCTCAAAATAATTACACTGAAAAATTTTTGTTTTACTTGAAACTGAATACCTAAATGAATAAAATTGACAAATCTTTTATAGGGTTTCTGCCCACAAAATTGTAAAAAAATATAATAATTGTAACATCTGTGTTTCTTTTCTTGTTGAAAGTAAGGAAACCTAATTGACGAAATACTTTGATTGTCTACAACGTGGCGGTTTAAAGGTTCCCTACAGAAATTGTTAAAGACGTTCTGTTCCATATGTGCGCGATTTTGAGGAAAATTAATGACCCTGATACTGGTGACTTCCTAAAAATGGAAAATCAAAAATATCCTGTGTGATCAATAATTTAACACTAGACAACATGAAGGCTTTAATGATTTATGCTCAATGTATTTTGGTACGAGAACAAAAATATGTTCATTATGATGTCTCTATATTTTCAAACATTCTTTTAAATAATTATGTTAAAAAAGAAATAACAAAAATGCCACAGAAAAATCGGAAAAGGCTGAGTCAAAAAACAAAAAAAGGGAACTAGACACATTTAATAAATAAATAAACAAAACTAAAACTAAAATACAATTACTAACTAAATTTAAATTACACTTGTTTCCTTTTACAACAGCATCATGTTCTTATCCTTGACCTATGCACATAAATTAATTTGTTTTAGAGTTTAAATATTATATAAATATATTTATTTTTCAATTATTATCATTTAATTATTTTTTAAAGGAAATATCAATCTATTTCGCGATCTTTGAATTGAGCCTTAAATGAATTTAAAAACGCCCTCGATACCCGGATTACGTATCGCGCTCGAGGGAAACCGTCTGAATCTCTTGCCGGTTGCGGCGTTGCCAAGTGGTTGTTCACGGCTTGTAGTGAAGTAGGGCTGTGGTAATACGAAGGGAGGAGTAAAACTATGTGACCATTAGCACTTGCGAGATTGTCACAGATATATTCTTTTTCAATATTGAATGTTTTTAAAACATTTAAAAGGTCCTTTTTTTGTATAGGTTTCTTCGAAATATATATTATTTTCCAACATATAGTTTTAAATTTCCACTTTTGTATTATTTGAATTCGGCACGTAGTTACAATAATAAATAAAGGAAATTTTAAGTCCGGACCTTCCTGCGGGTACCCAAAGTTTATAGAGTTTTATTTCTAACAGTAGCAGGTAAAACGAGAAATCAACGAATTATTGTGGAATGTACTGTACATGATACTTTATTTTCTGGGTAGTTTTACATGAAAAATTATTGAGTTTAATACCTTTTTTATGGAGAACTATGCAAAAATAAGTATTGTGTAGCATATTATCAATAATATTAGTAGCAAAATAGTTCTGATGGCTATTGGCTAGCGAAGCCATTAACAGCAATATCAATATCTCTGGAATAAAATTTTATGATACCTTTTCGATTATAAAATAAAATAATATACAGTTACTGGCGTAATATGTATCAGAGCTATGCAAGTCAGAACATAAATAGATACACTCGAACATATCCCAACCTTGTTGCCAAACCTTTAATAAAATATAAAAAACTTAATAGAAACTGTTATGTTACCCTTTTCCGAGCAGTTACTGGACATGGTAATATTAAATATATGCTTCAGAAAATGGGCCTCTCTGATACCGATAAATGTAACTGTAATGGCAAAACCGATGATATGGACCACTGGTGCTTTGAGTGTGAACAGAATAAGAATGCTTCCAACTTTTTATTAACTGAGTTAGCTAAATATAAATTACTACCGCTGTGTTCACACATCGTCGTTGTGGTTGGGCCCAGTAGGGTCTTTTGGAACATGCGCTAGAGTTGCTGGTTATTGGCAACTCTCTTGGCTAGCGTATGGAACGGGATCCGAAGCTAAGATGAACACAAGGCTTTAACTCAAGGTGTTAGCATACCGTGCTGATGAGTGAATAACATCCTGTGCCTTAAACAGGTGTCTCCAACGGTGCCTCTGAGATACAGGGCGACCTCTCAGAGTATCTAGCCTTACTGCGGTAATGCGGGGCTCTGCCGTGGTGGACTATTACTTCCCTAGCTCCAAACAGGAAAAAAGTGACAAAGGTGCGCTGACCGAAACGGATAAATCCGTTTCGAGAGGTACCACTCAAGGTCACAAGCAGACAAAGGTACGCCGACCGAAACGGGTGAATCCGTTTCGTAAGGTGCCCCTAAATCACCGGCGCCTGTTTCACAGGGAAGAGCTAATCCATCCCGAACAAACAGGTGCTTAGGAAGGGTTTCCTGAATCCAAACAGAAGGCGGACAGAGCCGCCTTTATAGGAAAAAGGGTTCCCTGGCTTTAAACAGAAAGCGGATAGGACCGTTTTCATAGGATTACCAATTATTATTTGATAATTTTCCTTACTGTGCTGTAGTTTAAGAGGATTTTTAAAATTTTTATTAGATATTCTTTAATAAATCACCAACAAGCTGTTGAAACGAATTTAAAAAAATAAAGATGATTGTTTTATTTTTATAATAACAAATTTTGTTCAGGGGTATCCAGACAAAAACTTAATTTTACTCAAATGTCGGGGATTTTTACAATTTTTGTCTGGAACCGGCAATTATGGCAGTTATATCTAGATCTTTAGATCTCTAGACAAGCAAGTTCAACTAGCTAAAATTATATATAATAACTTACCGAAGCCAATAACGAATCCAAACAGTCTTTGATTGTGACATTCGTATTACTTCCCATTGGAGAAGAAAATAAGTATAAACAAGATTTTTTAAAACAATGGAGACATATCCTAAAAATATGCAAAATGTTAATGGTGATACATTAAGGATGAATCGTAAAAAAATGTTTTTTTAATATAACTTGAAAACTATTGATTTTAGGAAAAAAAAGTATATAATCAAAATTCATGGTCTAATACAACTACGTCAGTTTTTTTGTATTTTTTTTGTAGCCCTTTTAGTTTTTGAGATATTAACGATTTAAATTTAAAATAAAACCGCAAATGTCTTAAAAATTAAAAGAGTTACGAGAAAATGTAATGAACAAAAAATATGCCTAGGTTATATACTTATTTTTAATAAAATAAGTATTAAAGGTGATATAAGCGAAAAAGTGATTTTGGCCCTTAAATATTTTGCTAATAATATTTTTTCTGGTACAAGTAAGTATACGAGCACCAATCCTTTTAAAAATTAATTTAAAATGTTCTATTCATTGAAAGAAAGAAACTAATACATTATGTGCCTCGAGGCAATGGGGGATAACCTGGTGGCACGGATATTTTATTTAATTTTTTTTTGTCCAATGACTGTACCCATTCCGATCTACTTGAAACTTTAACTAAAATAAAATTTAATTTTTACTTTATTGAAAAAAAGTGCCTTCTTTATCTGGGTATTATTTACCTGACAGGACGCTTAACATTTCTTGATCTCCTATGCTTCTATGTGTATAGCTCATCCTTTAAATATTTTTATTATCGATTTAAATAATAATATCAATGATTTTTTAAAAACAGTTACTCGTTCAGAATGAGCTAGGGAAAATTAAATCATAATTTTAACATATTTTTTATATAGTTTATTTAGTATTAAACTTTTAAAATATTTCTCTTATTAAGCCATCTACTTCCTCTAGGCCCAAACCCATTCTTATTTAAATTATGGTATTTACCCATTTATTTACTACTTTAAGATACGATTAAATTAAAGTTTAAACAATAATTTAACTGAAAAAAAAACTATTAAAAAAAATTCATGTTAAAAATATCAGTAAAATTTTCTCAAGATCATTCTGAACAAGTAACTGTCTTTATAAATTAATAATATTACTTCTAAAATCGATAATAAAAATATTTAAACGATAAGTTATACACATAGAAGCATAGAAGATCGAGAAATGTTAAGCGTCCTGCTGGGAATATAACACCCAGATAGAGAAGTCACTTAATATATATATATATATATATATATATATATATATATATATATATATATATATATATATATATATATATATATAAAAAAGAGTTTAAATTTTATTTTATTTAAAGTTTCAAGTGGATAGGTATGGGTACAGTTATTGAACAAAAAAAAAATTAAATAAAATATCCGTGCCAATAAGTTATTCCCCATTGCCTCGAGGCACATGTGTATTACCTTGTTTTATTCAATAAATAGAACATTTTAAAATAGTTTTTAAATGGATCGGAGCTGGTATACTTACTTCTACCAATAAAATATAGTTTATAAGCGAAATTTTTAATGACCAAAATCACTTTTTTGCTTATATCTCCTTTATTACTTATTTTATTAAAAATATGTATATATAACCTTTTTTTATAGAACTTAAAGACATATTTTTTGTTTATAACATTTTTTCGTAATTCTTTTAGTTTTTAAGATATTTGCGTTTTTATCTAAAATTTAAATCGTTAATATCTCAAAAACTAAAAGAGTTACAAAAAAAATTTATATAAAAAAAACTGACGTAGTTTTATTAGACCATTAATTTTGACTATATACCATTTTTTTAAATCAGTAGTTTTCGAGATATAATAAAAAAAACTATTTTTCATATATTGTGTAATGTCTTTCCAGCTAAAATATCAACATAGTTTTGTTCCTAGAATATTAGCTTCTGTTTCATAGCCTACTCTGGTTTAAAGTAGTAAAGTTAAAATTTATTGCATAGAAAATCAATACCATCCATGGTGTATGTGATTAAAATATACAGGTTGCTAAGAGTTTAAATGTATTTATATTTTTCTCATGTATTTATTTGTAATTTTGTATTTAAATGTATTTAATTATATTTCCTTAAATTCATTTTGACAATTTTTAAACCTATTTAAGTACGGAGTGTTACACCCCTCGAGATAATCCGAATCGCGTAACTATTTTTTAGATTTTAACAAATGTATAACACTGAAATAAGCTTTAACATTTATAGTAAATAAAATTCTTTTCTATTAAGTAAATGGCACATCATACCGTTTTACACTATATTTATTTTTTCGTGGGCAGGGGGGTTAAGGCCAAAACAATATTAAAATTTACCATATAGTCCAGTAAATGAAGGGACAAAGCTGTAAAAAATCTGTACAGTTTTCCCTTGTGGCGCAATTCTTAGGTCTTCGGGAATGGTTTCAAGCAAAAACAAAAAGTTTATCAACATTAACAGGTGGGAAAGGGCTGAAAATGACCCCTCAAGGCCCAAAAAATGGATTTCCCGCGAATATCTGCCAAAATATGCAAATTGGAGAATTATGGTTTAGACAAAAAATGAAGATCGCCTTGTAATCTACAAAAATGGTCCTTTTAATTGTTTTCGAAAAATCGATAGTTTTTGATAACGGTACCCAAAAGTCCCCCTCGTTTCAGCTGCCGGTCTACCGCTAGAATGCCGCTATCTTGGATGGAATTGTTTCACTACTCGGGCAATAATGTACATTTTTTAATCATTCAAAGTTTATCGAAATGAGAAAACCCGTACCTATCATTGCATATGAGTTTAGGTCCATTCTGATTTTTCTAGAATATTAAAAAAAGCCGTCAAAGTTTTTTTTTCACAATATTTTGAGAGTATTCCATTAATTTATTGATATTTTTTGAAAAAAATGGTTTGTTAACATTTTTTTTTATAATAAGACCTTAGCAAGTGTTCAATGATCCCAGAAAATTTCCTTCACCATTGCAATTTAATAAAAAATTGTTTTGCCCATCTGCATTTTTTAGCCGTTTAACCACATCTATCCAGTGTGAAATTTCGACGGCCATTTTTGCGAAAAATATTAGTGTTGCGAAAAGAACCATTTTGTTGATTTCGAGGTGATCTTCATTTTTTGTCTGAATAAAAAATCTCTAATTTGCATATTTTGGCAGACATTGGCGGGAAACTCATTTTTTGGACTTTGGGGGGCCATTTTCAGCGGGTTCCCACGTCGGAATCGTGATAAACTTTTTCTCGCTCGAAAGCATTCGCGAGGACCTAAGAATTGCACCACAAATGAAAACTGTACAGATTTATTTACAGCTTTAAGTACTTTTAGGTTTTCAGTTACTGGACTAATAAATAATACAAGATAACAAAAACAGCTTAAATTAAAAAAAATGTTAACCAACTTTTTATTGGTTAAAGTATTATGACAATCCAAACTTTACTTTTTTTATAACAAAGTAACCAAATTTCTACTTAAATTTAATAAATCCATAATACCTTACCTGCATCTTCCAAAAGAGCGAGTCTTTATTTTAGCATATTTTCTGTTCTTTTCTTCTTCAAGGAACAAATATAAAAAGCCTAACCTAAAAATATATTTTTTGTAATTCTTGTAAGGCCATTTTTTTTAAGAGTGCAGTTACGCTACACCCTAGGGGTCGGGCGAAAGGACGCGGAGACGGTGGGCGGAGACTAACAAACTCCATTTGTTATTTTTTTTATTTATTTGTAATTTACATGTAATTTAAAGAAATAAAAATTTCCAAATGGTACAACAGAACTTAAAAAACTACAAAATATTTGTCATTTAATAAAATAAAAGAACATATGCGTATGATTTAAAATTAAAACGACCAAAGCATGCTCTCTTAAAACTAACTAGACTTACAGAAAATAATTCAGTCTGGATATAATTTTCATTATAATTTTTTGAAAGTCAATCAACAAAGCTGTTAAATCCGTAATTAGTTCGATGTCTATTTTCACAAAAGTTGCTGAGCTCAAGTGGCTCTAGTCGGAATACGAAACAATAGATTCAATGAAACCATTACAAACTTAATCATAATATTCAACAATTTGTACAAAAATAGCCATTGCATCCGCCTGCGTTTTTTAAATTATTTTATCCCCAACAGTGGAATTCTAGCTGAATAAGGCACATCCTTGAAGAAACCTATGCCTGTACAATAAAAACTTTGCAAATTTATTCTGTACATTTTCAATCCCTTGTTGATGATCATATATAAAGGTGACCATATTACAATTATTGTACTAAAACAATCTGACTAAACTATTATACAAACAAAAAATTGCCCTAGTGTCAAAATATTTCTACATGTTCTACAAACAAATCCCAACATCCGATATGATTTTAAAATTGTATTATTAATGTGTTATTTAAATTAAGCTTCTATCAAGTTTACTCCTAGATCGTTAATATTATATGATACTGTTGTCAATGCAATATTGTTAATTTTGTATTCAAACGCAGCAGGACTTTTCCATCTAAAAAATCTCTATTACTTACATTTATTAATATATACAATATATGTTAATAACAAACAATTATCCCTACCCCATTCAACAAGCCTATCCAAATCTTCCTGCACAGCACTACAGTCACTTACACTACGCACACGATGAAATATTTTTAAATCGTCAATCAGCACATATTAAAAAATCAACATGTTTTAAAGGTTAATGCAATAGAGTTAAAATACAAACAAGAAAAGTGCAGGGCCCTAAATGAGAGCATTGTAGAACTCCTGATGTTACACTAATGTTCCTAGACTTGTAAGCACCAGCCAGACGCACACACTGAATCTGTTTTCAAGTACGTAGCAATCCATTTCAGATAGTGTCCACTTACTCCAATTGCCTCCAGCTTTTTTAGTAGGCGTTTGTGGGATACTGAGTCAAAAGCTTTAGAAACATCGGTATATATTGCATCCACCTGGTAACCCTCTTCTACACTCTCCACTAAGTTACTTTGTAGAACGACCCTTGAATAAACCATCTTGTTTAGGGACGATGTAGATCTTTGCTTGTTGTTTGTTTTTGTTTTTTCTTCGTTTGTTTTTGTTTTTTTTTAACTATTGTTTGCCCGTGCTTACGTCTGACAATCCATGTACTATGTATTTTGTATTTTATTTTTACTTTTGCTAGTTTTAAGTTGTATGTTGTATTTATTCATTTTATCCTATTTTATATTGACTTACAGTTCAGTTCTGTTTCAGACAGTAAACAAGTTCGCATTTCGAGCTAATAGTTTTTTTTTTTTCTTTTTTTTTTTTTGTTTTGTACTTTTTTTCACCACCTTAATAATGGCATCAAAAGTGACGGAGGTTCCACTAGTTCAGAAGAATTTTATTCACCACGAAATCATAAAAACGCAAAGAAAAATCGGTTAAATACAATCTCCAACAACTACTCAAAGAACAAATCAACAACATATAATTATTGAGATAACATTCAAACTCAACCAGCAAAAACAAATTCACTTCAAGCAGGTAGTAGTACACAAAACTACACTTAATAAACCCAACATTTCAATCTCTCAAACATGCAAAACACACTAAGAAAAAATATAAACATGTTTTTTATCTATCTAAGCACCCTGAAAATACAAACAGAATTAAATTGGCTGATTCATGGAATTCCATATTTCCAAATACCAGGGACGTAATTTTAAAACACAAAGGGGCTGAGAGCAAAGTGATTCATCCAAAAACACACTTTTGGTGGCTCTTAAAATCTACAGATTGCAAAGGTTATTGTGGTCACCAAGAATCTAATGATAATGCTAAGCCACAAACATCTAAAAACATACCAGAAAACCACATATTCTGCGGTAATTTTGCATGTTGACAGGGAAATTGAGAGGAAGAACTAAGCTCAGTTCCTTAATACTCTAAATATTACACATAAATATTGTAACGTATAATAGCCAAAGCAACAACAGACTATGTGCTCATGTAAGAATAATAATAAACTGCAATAAATCTTTGAAAAACTATTAAACGAAGGAATTTTTTTTAAATGCAAACATTATGTAGCAAGCCCTAGTACTGTACCAACCTCTTATTACCAATACCTTGTGCAAAATGTTCAGAATTTACACATACTTGATTTATGTACAAACCCACCTAAGTGTTCTAAATGCAAAGGTAACCACACGGACTCTGAATGTCAATCAACACTTCCTCTCCTTATCCTGTACAAGATGTGGTGCATTAGATCACGTCGTTTGGTCAACAAAATGCCCTAAGAGACCTAAAGAACCTATTGATGGAATTCAAATGTTAAAATTAAATCAATAAATAAAAATCTTCTGAACTAGATAAACAAATTATTAAGAACAACCGTATTCACTTCCAGTAACAATACATGACATGATTATTAATAGTTACGGAATAAAATCAAAAAAACCTAAAATACAAACAGACAGGAACTCATTCAAACCCCAAAAAAGATTTATGAAAACTACAACATAGATACAGCTGTTGTATTCTCGGGAAAAACAGAATGTACATTCTAATGTTTGACCTGAATCTGATCCAAGCAGTGCTACACCAACGGAACCAATAGAAGGGCAACAAGTGTTAACACAAAACAATGGGGCAAATTAAAGTTCTATACAACAATATTAACAGTTATAATTCAAAAAAATATCTTGTAAATCACTATTTGGAAAAAAATGACATCAAGTGTCTTCTATTAGTAGAAACAAAAATTAAGACAGTTACTAACAAAACTTATAGGAATTGGACAAAGATAGAGAAATGTGGTAATATAGTAAATACTAATGTAAGAGGAGGCAGTATGGCACAAGCCCACCCATGTTTAGAACTAGGCAAAGCAAACGCACCACATATCAATGATCCACTAAATGAAGCTTTACACTGCACACTACCATTTCATAATTCGAAACTTCATGTTTTCTTGGTGTACAATCATCCCAATGCAGCTACAATTGAGGAAAATATCTTTGTCAAGGCATCACAATATCAGTATGTCATCATAATTGGGGACTTTAATCCAAACAACAGAAAAAACAAACAAATCGAAAACTTTTAAATAATACGGATTTCATACAAATTACTACTCCACCTACATTTATAATGAATGTAAATGACGACACCACACCAGACCTCTTTTTTTGTACAAAAAATATTAGAAACAATATATCCGATATCAAACTTACGCCTGACCTGGGATCAGATCATATGGCTATCGAATTCAAACTAGGATTTGTTATCCGCTCCAACCATCGATGTAGAGACATTAAAGCATAGTTTTTTAAATGAATAGGGAAAGAAGTAAACAAAAACTGTAAACAAATTACAACAAAATAGCCAGGAACAAATTAATGAAACCACAATCTCTAATGTTCATACCGATTTCAACTACTATTACAAACAATACTCCCAAATTTTAAAGGGAAAGTTCTATTCTCATACACTACCACCATTTATTTTTTCATCTAAAAAAGAAAAAGCAACTTTACAGGCAATTTAAAAACACACAAGACCGGCAAATTAAAACCCAATTTAACAATTTAAATAAAGACATTCAAGTTAATTGAACAATACAGAACCTCGAAATACCTAGAAGCATGTCGTGATATCCAAACAGCACAAGGTAAAAACTACTGGCAACAAGTTTGTAAACTTTCAAAATTTAAAAACAACAAAACAAACAAGTCATTAATAGATGAGGAAAAAGCTACAACAAAGACCAAGACAAAGCCAATATTTTTTGGGAAATATTTTAGTCATACCTATCAAATTGGGGAGGACCCAATTTTTGAAGATCACCGAACAAAAAATTATTTGGAACTCTAACTATTTCAAAACCCAACTTTCAAGATGTCCCTCCTTTGAAGAAGAAGAATACAGGCCCTTTAAAAAGGTCCAATACCTTCCCCCAGGTTCTGATAATATCCAAGAATACTTTTTCGTAAGCTGGATGAAAAGGCATTTATATTTTGGTTATTTAATTTTTTTTTAATAAATTCATATTTTCCTCCAGAATGGAAAAAGGGGGCTATAATTACCATTTCAAACTCAAATTGATCCTCAAAGCCTTAACCATGGAAAGCTGCTCTCTGTAAGGAAACATTTTGAATAATATTGAAAAAAAAGACTTCATTCTTTTCTTGGACACCAAATACCATGTTATCAATTTGGTTTTTGAAAAAGCAGTATCAACAATTCATCCTTATCTAACATCAAATATTCAAACATCATATAAAAAAAATAAATTCTCAGCTGCATTTTTTTTTGGACTAAAAAGGCCTTTGACAATTGGCTAATGAGTTACTGACAAACTGAAAAACTTAATTCCCCAAAAAATTATATATCTTTTAAAAGTTCCTCTCAAACCGTCTAAGATCACGTGTAAATCAGTCCTATTCGAAAGTTTCCCCCACAAGGACTTCCCCAGGGTTCTCCTCTATCTCCATCCTTTATTTTTGTCATGATTTATACAATTCACAATTTTGCTGACCCAAATTTTGACCCTATTATATTCTTCAATTTTGATGCCCCGCTATCATATCCCATGAAAAAACCCTTTTAGAACTATAGAAAATTTATTCAAATCTGAAAAGCCATAAGTCATTTGATGCAAAAATGGCGTATTAAACCAAACCCCCAAAATAAAAATTTATGATTTTCACCACAAAATTTCTAATACCACCTAAGTATATGTTTAATCATGTTTTACCCCCCACTGGTCATAAAAATTTTGGGAATAATTTTGGAATAAATTAACTTTTAAATCCCAGGATGTAAAGAAGAAGATACACCGAGCCAAGTTTTTCCGATCACTAACATAAAAAAGACCAGGAATCAAACCCGACCAAACAAAATATACCGATCTGTAGACCAATAATAGAATAGGGCCCCATATTGTTATGAAATCCCAAAAAACCAGTTTGAACAACAAGGTTTGGAAAAAAAACACCTAAGGACAAAAACCCAAAAATGAGACCCCCCCAAAATCCTTTTTTTAACCCTTCAATGCCTTATTATAAATAAAAATTAAACCCCATCAGATTTTAAAAACCCTCAACATAAAGTTTGCCAATAAACTTTTAACCTAAATACACATCCACTCACCCACCTTAGAAACCCCAATGTCCCCCCAACCAAATATCCTGTTCACACGTATTGAAACCCTCATACAATTACTAATTAACTCTATTTTTTTTTTTTTAGTACATGTGTATTTTGTAAATTTGTGTTTATAGTTTTAGATATAAGGTAGTAGTATTTGTAGTTAAGAAAATAGTTATATAAATATACTGTTACATGGCAGGAAAGACCTGGTCGTTAGCCTTTTGGGGCCCAAGTCCTAAAAAGTTTAAAAATAATAATAAAAATTTTGACTTATAATTGAATTGTATAATTTATTGACTTTAAATAAAGAATCTAATCTTATAGGAAGCAAATTTTGTAGTGATGATCATTCAAAATCTTTGGCAGGATCGACAGAAAAGTTCAAAAAAAATTTTTTATTATGTAAATACAAAATCATTGCTTCATTCGTAATAAAAAAAAAAGTTGTCAAATAGGCTACAAATATTAAAATAATAAAAAGGAAATTAAAATTTTTTTTTTAAAAGAAGAACCTTTTAAAGACAAAAACAAAAAAAAAATAGCTTTAATTAAACATAAACCCAAAATTTTCTTCGAAACAATGTAAAGTATATCAAAAAAATTAAAAAGTTAAGACAGAAAGAACAAAAAGAAAGAGAGACATCACTTGGAAAACATATTAAATATATTTAAAATATTGTTCTGTGCTGAGAAAGCATTTTTTTTAAAAACGTTTTATTTTCTTTTTTTCTAGATTAAATTTTTTAACCTTTGGAAACGTTATCAATTTTTCGCCATGTGCTCAGGCCTGCTCTGACTTTTTGTTCCGACAGTGGGTAGGCACTAATGATCTTATTCCTTGTGTCTGATTATGTATATCCTCATCGTTGGCAAACCATTCTTCTGTTTTATGTAAACTAAATTTTTAGGATATAACCAAAGGGAAAAATAAGTATTCCTAACTGAGAAGGGCCCCCTGCAATCCTCCTACCCCAGACCTGCTATTATTTGTTAGCTCTTGGCAAATAATTCTAAGGGCATTGGCGGTGTCCCCATCGATCACCTTTTTAAAGTGCAACTATGAAAAAAACGCGTGATAGGCTGTTCTCAAAATTTACCCGAAACACATCCACACAAATTTGCAAACACTACCTACTTCCTAGCCTCTTCCACTCTCCCATTACATCCCCTTTCAATTTGTGTAAAGGTTGAACTTAACAGATGATTTGGGGGTATGATCAATGTTCTCATTAAACTTAAATTTCTGAGTTTTATCCTGGTTAAGTATGAGTCTGTTGGAAAGAACCCTTTTTCCACTGTGCCCCGCTTTTCAGCCTGTCATTGTTTGGATTCTCCTACCTGTAGACAGTTGTGTCATCTGCAAAAACCACATTGCCCTACATCTGGTTAAATAAAACAATAAAAAATTTGGGAAAAAAAATGGGCCCAGGATTGATCCTGGGACACCATTTACCGGATCATGCCCCATTCACCCCAACACCTTTGCGCTCTGCAAATAAGATTGAATTAATCTTTGTTTTCAAAAAATAATATTTTTGTTTCATCAGCAAAAAATCATGCGGACGGCCTGGGCAGGTCGCAAAAAAAGCGGGAAAAATGTTTGGGTTTTTAAATCCATCCCTTAATTTTTACCCAGAAAATCTAAAATGCATTAATTGTATTTTTTCCCCTTGCTTAAACCATACTGACAATTTGAGAAGATTTGTTTGTCTCAAAAGTGAATCATTTGGATAGCTAAAGTTTTCTCAAATATTTGATAATGGATAAGGAGATGGGCCGTAGTTATTAACGAGGTTAATGTCCCCCTTTTTTAAAAATTGGTGTTTAAAATTTTTTAAAAGCATCAGGAAAATGTTTTTTTTGGATGGAATTAATAAGCTTGGTGGGGTTTTTATGATTGATTTCTTATGGTTTTAAAATGGTGTTCAGCCCGTGGGATGTCTGCATTTTCTTTTTTTTTTTAGTTAATAATAATATCTCTATATTATTTTTATAGTTTTACTTCTGTAAAATGAAATTTTAAAGAAGCATCTTTTTTTTGTTCAGGGTTTAACAAAAGGCTGTCCCACTTGGGGGGAAAGGGTTTTTTTAAATTTGATTGTGGCTATGCTTGAAAAAAGCCATAAATCTTTGAGCTGGTATTTCACAAGTGTTTTTATGTTTATTTTTATTACCTCGTTTGATGTTTATAATCCCCCACATTTTTTTCAGGGTTTGTGGAGCTCTATTCCTCATCATTTGAATCTCTTTTGGCTTTTATAATAGCAGCCCTATACCTATTTTAAAATTCTTAAACTCTCTTATCAGTCATTCTTTATTTTTTTACATACTTCATTAAAAAATTCAATGTCTCTCTATATCAGATCCTTCCCGCCAACTCCCCCTGTTTGGCTGGTCAGGCAACAGAATATGTTCTCTCCGGGAAAGACTGCAGGTATGCCTCCTCCAGCGTGGACAAGAAGGGGTTAAACCTCTTTCAACCTAATCTTTTGGTATAATAAAATTCCACAAATTTTCTATAATTGTAAAAGTTATTGAGCCCATTTCTAGTCATTGGCCTATAAGTCGTTTTTGTTGTTTTTAAGCTTTCATTTATTATACCCAAAGGAAGGCCCTGTCCACGGTGATCAGAGATATTATAATCTATTTATTTTAGCTGAAAAGAAGTTATATGAAAATTCACAAAAACATTATCTAAGCAGGATTCTCCAAAGTGGGTTTCCAGATCCCAGGACCGAAACCCATAAGCTCCCTGGGAACATCCAAGAGCCCAAGGAACGACCACCCGTCCAACAGTACGTTGAAGTCCCCCGCCAGAATTATCTGTCTATAATGACCTATGGATTTATTAAACCCTCTAAGGCTTCCAGAAGGTGTCTAAGCAAACATTGGGAGGCCTGTAAATACAAACTACAAAAATATTTATCTTGTTTAAAAATACAGACAGTTTTTCTATACATTTATCAATATTAAAAGCATTTGTCATTAACAGGTAAAAAGTCAATGTCTTCTTTGATTAATTGATGTGCCCCCACCGCGAGACAGGCTAGGGGTTGAATAATTACCTACATTAAACCCTGGCAACCCAGAATTTCATTCATCCTCCGACAACCAGTGCTCTGTAAACACATGACATCGAAATTTGATCTGCAGTGGCAGCCTCCACTTCATGAATCTTGTTTCGCATTGATCGACATTATAATGGGAATATTAGTTTATTCTTTATGGGTTTCCATCACCTTGTTTTGGGCCCGTTTCCAGACGCTAGTTTTCTCAGGTTTAAAAAATTGTTTATGTGGATACCCATGGGCCAAAAGTTAACCCAATAGTTCTCAATTAGGTACATTTCTTAAACCAGGTTTAAATACGGGAAGCAAGTCAGAAAATGAGTTGTGTCAAAAGAACTTTTGAAATATGTGGCGCAAAGGTTCAGCTAACACCAATGCTCAGCGCTGCAGAAAAAGGGGCGAAATGCCATCAAGACCGGGTCCCTTGCTTATGTCCAGAGTCTTTATTTTAGCCAGTATTCAGATGATTAAGGGATGAATGTAAGGATTCTATGAAATTCTGAAACATCTTCTGACCCTTGATTATATTAGAGCTTATATAATAAGATGAAGAATGGTCCGCAAAAGCCTCCACAATCTCAGATGAATTCTCCAAGGTTTCATTATTGTGTATGAAGGTTGTTGGCATGCCATGATCCTTTCTTAAGGTGTTAACATATGTCCAAAAGTACTTTATATTTGAAGGAATACAGTGCTCAGTACTTAAAACGTACATAAGATAGTACAAATCTATCAAATACTTAGTGTCTCTTCATTATTGGGAATACTGAATATAGTCGGATTGCAGACCAGAAGCCCTAAACCTCTGGTACATTTTATTCTTACTCTTAATAATAATAATAAAAAAACCTTTCTCTAACAGACTTTGATCAAGGCAATGTGGTATAAAATAACATAAATGCAAATACCAACTTCTCTGCCCAAGACTCCCAATTTTATATTAAAAGAAAACCTTTTTAACAAAACATTCTTTAATTTGGGAACAAGACAGTGTGTATTTCTACATGAAACTAAAGAATAAAGACATAAATGTTATTTACACCCCATGCTTACACTTACACTTAAAAAGAAATGGTAAAATCTTAATGAACGGTTTTTAGATGTTAGATTATGTTTTGAAATAAATAAATAACTGTCTAATTATAAACTTGACGTTTTGTTGGCGTTGCCGTTTCGCTGCCGCACAAAATCGACGTCAGATATGAAGTATATGACAACTGCAACAACAGAGTTTATAAATGGTTATTAAACGCCATAAATTTACCTTTAGAATAAAACCGCAGCAGCAGCGGAACGAAACGTCGGGTTTTTAATTTGACCTTAAAACTTACAAAAACATAACTTCTTCCATTTCGAAATGGCATTTCCATATTCTTTTTTTTGCTTGTATTGTTTGGGCAGTTTGTCACTATCTTGACAGACTCCATTTATGTTTCAGTGATTATCTTATTCCAGTTATTCACTTATTTTAAGATTTTTCATTTTAATAACAACACCATAGAAAAGATTAGAAACCTAAATTGTTTTGGTTTTGTAAAAATGTTTGTTGATTTAATTTTTAGGTTATAAACGGATGTTTTTTCTTGAAATGGAACTGCTATGTTTATGACTTTGATACTATATTTTGCCACTCTTCTTCAGATAAAAGCTTTCCAGGCTTGTAGACGGAAGATCTGGATATCGGGCTCTGTATCCCCAAAATTCTAATTTTTTTGAAATTTTAAAAACCCAAAAAGTGCTACTGGTATTGCGTGTATTCGCTTTTGTCAGTTCTGGGTCTTCCCTCCTCTCGCATCCATCTTCCGCCATGAAAACGGAAAAACATCAGTTTTATAGAAATCTTCGCCTTACAGCGCCTAACCCCAGAAAAATTATCCCCATTAGTTGGTCGTGAATCTCTTCTTGATCCCCGAGGGTTGAAAATCAGTTGATATGGCACCGCCAACCGCCATTTCCAGAAAAAGCTATGTAGCTCTTTATCGGGTGACTTCACTGGTCAGAGGTCTAGCCGCAACGAACAAACATCTAGCAGAACCGTTTTTTTTTGTTTTATAGGGTACAACGTACGTCTTTTTCTTTCTCTACTTTTTTTGGATCAATTTTTTTAGGGATGTCGATAGGTCGATAGCACTATCGATAGTTTTGAGCTCCCAGATAAGGTATCGCTTGGAAAGACCCCTATCGATAGTTCGAGAAGTACCTTTGGATGATACAGAGGTACTTTTCGAGCTATCGATAGGAGTCTTTCCAGGCGATACCTTATCTGAGTGCTCAATACTATCGATAGTATCGATAGTGCTATCGACCTATCGACATCCCTAAATTTCTTGTTTACTTGCTGATGTAATTAATTGCAAGGGTAGTAAACTTAACAAGGAGTGCCTGATTTTTACTATTTGTCCGCAGATATAGGTTATGTTTGGACGTCACCGTTTGCCATTTTGCCCAAAAGGCAGATTTATTTTTTTAAATTTTTTGTTAAATATTCAACTTTTAAAACTATTTTATTAGGGACTATTATTAACTGTAATGTATAATATTTTTAAAAATTAAGACTTTATATTACTTTAAACAAAACAAAAGCAAACAGATTACGTCACAAATACCGAATTGACATTTAAATTGGTTTATATGGGCTTAAATGGGATCGAGCACTTTGTTAGGTTTTATTGAATTCTGTTTAATTTTTTTTCAGGTCTTCATTTTCCCCAGCCAATTCATGGTTTTTTTTTATAGTCTGGTTCTGGGCCAAAAAAGAACAAAATTTTTTCCCGACCATCCAAGCAGTCGGAGATGATTAAACTACAAGCAAGTATAACCGGTTTCTGCCCGAGCATTTTATCGTCACAACATGCCCTTTTAAAACACGCGGTCGCTTTCCAAGCAAAGAAAAACCGTTAATAAAAGGATTAATTTATAGAAAAAAGAGTATGATTAATTTCTTAAAGTTTTTGTTCAGTGGATAGTTGTTAATTGACCCTGAGATGTGAATCAGTGGGATCAATATACTCATTAATACCTTATTGAAGGCAGAGACAAACAACTCTCTGTTGAAGGTAAAAAACTCGTCTTTCAGATAGAACATATAGGTATACTTAATTTTAATTAAATTTAAAATTATATTTCCGAAAATCGATGGATTCAAACAATTTTTTCAAAATTTTAATCGTATTTGTTCAATCTTCAGCACTTTTTCTCACATATTCTTAAGTATATAAAGCTTTTGGGAAAAAGTATTTATAATTTTGCTTTTTAAAACCTATTTAGAGTTTTGGGGACAACAGGCAGTTGGTATAATATACAGGTTGATTCCTAAGTTGACGCTTTTTTAACTTTTATATAGAACTCATTAAAATAAACAACTTTTTAAATAACTTTTTCAAAATACTAAAAATAAGGAACTTACATTCATTTTGTGGTTAATACGGTCCGTTCCCTTTTGAAAAATTGTCACCGCCTAAAAAGTCTTTGGGCTATAGTGCTTGGACACATTGAACGTAATTTTTCCGAAAATTTTCCACACTTTTTTTACTTAAACCGACCTGACTTGGGAAACATCCAGTATTTTGGGGGCCCGAAAGACCCCCAAGGAAAACGTCATCGCGCGTACAATCTCGAAGCAATGTTAGCAATTAACGACATTCCCCCATAAATAACGAACATATCCAGATTTAATGCTTGGATTGTGTCATTTTCGGGTTTACAAATATTTAAAATTAAAAATAATCCTGCTGTCCTGTAAAAAAACACTGACCATATGTTCTGATTTTCCAAGGCAAAACAAGCGTAAAAAGAAATAAACCATCTTTTTTTACCCAGGCCCGTCCCAGACACACTTTCAAATAACTTTATGTAGCTTTTTTAGTTTTGTTTTAAAAAAATTAATTAAAAAAATTGCCTATTATTTTAACGAATTTATACACAGTTAACAAAAAAGTCTTAACTTCTGAATCACCCTATATCTGTGTGTTTAACTTTTTAGGCTAGACATTTTCCCACTTTTTGGCACCTCAGTATGTTTCATAATATTTTAGCTTTTGGTAAGAATGGTCAACGATGATTTTTTTAATGGAATATTTTGTATGCACAGTGTGTTTTAAAAACAGGGGACATCCCTTTAATGGTCCTGGCCACAATAGGACAAAATGTTACATAAGCATGTAACGGCCAAGAAAATTTTGAGCAGGGCAGTTAGCACCTCAAAGCCAAATACTGAAAAACAGCAACAAGTTGATAGAAGGAGAGAAAAATTTTTTTAATTTATTCAAAGAGTTTCCGTCTGTTAGGGACTCTTGAGGAATTTGAAGATGCCGAGACATTTTTCGTTCCTTTAAACCAACTCTTGGGGTCAATTTCCCAAAGGGACAACTAATATTATCATCCACAAGTAAAGCCTCTTCCCTCATAATAAAAACATTTTTACTCACGACCCCTTTCTATGCTAGATCCGGGACAGAAAGAAAAAAGAGTCTCTGAAGTTTCCCTTTTTAACTGCAAAAACAGACGTTTTAGCACTGCAAATGTTGTATAATAAAAAGGTTGTTTGAGAACATATACAGAAAGTTGTAAATTACATTTGTATATTACTTATTTAGTTTCCCCATTTTTAAAAATGCAAGTGAAAATAAAATTTTCAAATCGGGTTCTCCAATTTGAGGAAACAGCTTGAACACTGACCTAAAAAAACTGGTGTTTAATGGACCAGTGGTGAAGTTTCTATATTTTTTGAAAGCAACACCCCTAAGGTCTGAGCTGTCAAACTTTAAAAAACGTAATTTTTTATGTTTTTTTTTTGGAGGTCAGTCAGCACTAAGGGAAGACGCCATTTAGTCTTTAGGCTTAAGAGAAATTTCTATATTTTTTGAAAGCAACATAGAAGGTCTTAGTGCCAAACTTAAAAAAACGTCATTTTAAATGTTTTTTCCCTTTTGAAGGTTTCCCAGAACTAAGGAAACGCCATTTAGTTCTATGGCTTAAGAGAATATTTCTATATTTTTTCGAAACATTAGTGGAGGTTTTAACGGGAAACTTAAAAAAACCCATTTTTAAATGTTTTATTTTTTTTCCCCCTTTTTAAAGGCTTACAGCATTAAGGTGAGACGCCATTTAGTTCTTTAGGCTTAAGAGAACATTTATATATTTTTTAAAGCAACACAGGAAGGTCTTAACTGTCAAACTTTAAGAAACGTAATTTTTTAAATATCTTATTATTTTTTTTTAAATTTTGCAATGCTTTTAGCTGAAAAGGAAACTTGAAAAGACAAGATTTTTAAGTAGTTTTTTTTTAAACGTTTTTTTTTTAATATTGTGTTTTTCTTCGCGGCTTGCAACCCATATTTTAGAGACTCAAACAAGGGTTTTTATTTTATTTTTAAAAAACCCACCTTTAAGTATATTATGTCTAAAATAACAAAATTTTTTTAATAAAATTTACATTGAACAGCCCTTTTTAGGGACACCCTCTACAAACATTATTTTTTCTATAAAAATATTTTTACCCTAATTTGTTTACAAAATCGGGCAGGGAATTTGGGGAGTAGGCCCGGAAACAATTGATTATGGGGGAAATGACATTTTGACAGCCAAATGCCATTTCATCTTTCCCCAATAGATAATCAGTAGAAAAAACATTTAGTAATCTGTGATCAGTAGTGTTTGTTCGTTGAGATAATCTGTGATCATTCCTGGATCAACAACAATGGCCAATTTTTGCTTCCACACTTTGCAACTAAGCACAAAGTTATTGAATACAATTTAAAAGCCTTTACCACAAGAATTTAATGGTTTTTGACACGTTTAACACAAAACACTAAAAAAGGGTTTTGGGGAGATTTCATAAGATTAAAAAAACTAATAAACTCTGTGAAAGGTTTGTTGTTGGGTCCCGACGAACCAAACCCCTCACCTCCTGGTGACGCCACGCGCACATGCTCCATTTGAATATTTTTGAAGATTTTTTGGCTGTCCTTTTTTGATTTAACTTCACCAACTGTTTTTATGTTATGTATTTCGATACGCTAAATCTAAATGCGAAGTCCGTTTGGCTGTACATACTCCAAATTTGCCCTTAATTGATCAAGTTCAATTAAAAAAGTTTTTCATAACTGTAATTTTTCGTAATTTTTGCAGGTTTTCGCTATCTACCCCAAAGAAGAGCGTACAGCCAAAGACTTAGGGTTTAGACTCAGGTGGAAATGCATAAGAAACTCCAACTGTTTCTTATGTTATGTATTTCGATACGCCAAACTAAATGCGAAGTCCGTCTGGCTGTACATACCCAAATTTACATACTTGATCAAATTCAATTAAAAAAAAGTCATAACTGTAATTTTCGCAATTTTTAGCAGGGTTTTTTCCATCACTCAAATTAAGAGCGTACAGCCAAAAACTAGGATTTAGACTCAGGGAGAGAAATGAAGAAACCCAACTGTTTCTTATGTTATGTATTTCGACACGCTAAATCTAAATGCGAAGTCCGTCTGGCTGTACATACTCCAAATTTACATACTTGATCAGTTTTAATTAAAAAATGTTTTTTCATAACTGTAATTTTTCGCAGGTTTTCGCTATCTACTCAAAATTTGAAGAGCGTAAAGCCAAAGACTAGGGATTTAGACTGTGTATGGAAATGCATAAGAAACTACTGATCGAGTTCAATAAAAAAATGTTTTTATGAGAGTTATGAACCTTTGCTACTCAATTGAGTTGCATTTTGAAGTACAGGACCTAATTGGGCTTTTCCATAGAATTTAAAAATGTATTAATATTCTGAATGTTTCATTCAATCTTGGTTCATTTAAATTTTATAACAAAGAAGGGTAATTAGAAATGAAATTGTAGCTGTCAAATAATTCTAATTATAATATTTTTTTAGAAATACTTTATTACCATTAGCAATGACTTATGTATATATTTTACACCTTATTTGAAGTTTTTGCTAATAATTTTCATTACTGTCTTCGTCAGCACTGCCAGTTTTTAATTATGGCTCTTGTTCGATCTGTCGAAAGGTATCAACTTTGGCCTAAAAATATTAACTAGTTCAATCTTTTTAAAGTTTTTGTTAACCTTCTCGGCTCTAGCTAGTTTTTGTTCTTTATTTTCGATTTGTCGTCTTAGGGATTCAACAATATTTACTGGACTATTTTTGTCAGACTGTTGGTTTGCCTTAATATGTTGTTAGAAACAATATCCCTGTCGAACAGAGAAAATCTGTAAATTAAAAAAAAAAGGAAAATACAATTATTTCATTCGTACTAAAATTGTATGTGGTTTTAAGAAGAGTAGCTAAGCTCCTTGATAAAATTTATTTTGAATTAAAAACCCGGGAGGCCACCGCAAAACCAAGCCTATAAGAGAACAGCATAAAACATTTTTTTTTTATGTTACTCTGAACAACAATCAATTTAAAGCCGCACTGCTGCCTCAGCTCAGCGGGTTCAAATTGCATTTTTTTACCTTAAAAAAAAATGTGAAAAATCGGTTTTTTAATATAACTTAAAAACTACTGATTTCAGGATAAAATGGTATATAGTCAAAATTAATGGTCTAATAAAAGTAAGTCAGTTTTTTATATAAATTTTTTTGTAGCCCTCTTAGTTTTTGAGCTATTAATGATTTAAATTTAAAATAAAAACTCAAATATCTTAAAAACTTAAAGAGTTACGAATAAATGTAATGGGCAAAAATATGCCTTTTGGATAGTTCTATTGAAATAGTTATATACAATTTTTTAATAAAATAAGTATTAAAGGTAATATGAGTAAAAAACCATTTTGGTCATTATAAATTTCGCTAATAATATTTTATTGGTACAAGTAAGTATACCAACTTTAATATATTTAAAAATTAATTCAAAATGTTCTATTTTTGAATGCAACAAACTAATAGACATGTCCCTTTCGAGGCAATGTTCGGAAGAAATTTTTCATCATCAATAATCTAAGTGCTTTTTTTGCGAGGCTCACCGTTTCAAGGCGGATTCATATATTTTTATTCGAAACGGCATATGAAAGTAGAGATCAAAATCTTTCTCTCCATATTTTAAATTTTCGCTTAAGGGGTGGGAAATTGGTGAAAGCCTTTGGAAAAAAACGATGAGCGAAGCTATTTCCAAAATCATTTAATGGTAAATTCCCGGGATTTCCCCCGGACTAATCTGCATTTCTCCTTCGTTGCCTCGCTCCCCCCTACTGCTACCCTACTCTGCTTGCTCGCCGTTTTTCGCATTTTGCACGACTTTCAGAGACTTTTTTACGATTTCACACTCTCTAATTCAAAATATGGAGAAAAAGATTTTGATCTCTACTTTCATATGCCGTTTTCAGAGTTAAAATATATTGATCCGCCTTAAAAGGGTGAGCCCCGCAAAAAAGCCCTTACATTTTTGATGAGCCCTAAATCGAAAAGTATATCTCACAGAAACCATTCTCTGCGTGGTTAAACTACATATTATTACCTATCATTTCCAGAAAAATTACTTTTTAAGTTTTATACCGAACGGATATGATTTTTTGAAAAGGTCCATTATTGGGGTTTTTTCGGATTTTCTCGGCGAGAAATGGTCGAAGAAAGTTCTATAAAAAACCATTTTGAAGGTTTTTAATTCTCTAAAAAGTCCCATAACACCATCTGGATATTCTAATAGTTTTTGAGGTTTACACGAAAAGCTAAAAAATTACATGGCACAGGTTGTTTTCGGCTAAATTTTAGTGTGCGAAAAATCTCATTGATTTGCCGATATTTAAAGAATAGGAAGCTTACCACTACACTGCAGAAGACCAAATATACAAAACTATTCATTTTATTTAAACTAACACAAAATTTAATAATATTAGGCTAACGTAAATTTTAATATATTATACGAAAACTAAAAACGATTAATATATGGTACGCTCACATTGTTAAATTAAATTTAGTAAGCAAAATTAATTTTAATTGCAAGCATTTTTATACATTGCAAGAAATCTGACACCTAAAGCCCAGAATACTGATCCATACAGAAGCGACACGAAGCGTCGGCACCTTTGATCTCCGCGGGTCAGATTTCGTAACCTTCGAAACATACAGTTACACTGAAAGAAAATTGACTAATAGCATATTAAAAAAATATTTTGATGTACACAATGAAAAATTATTTTAAGAATTTTAAGTAGGGCTTTTAGTAAATATTGCTTGTTTGGAGACTGGCTTACTTTCACGATAATGTGAGTCTCTATATTGTTTCCCTGAAATTTTGTGTTTGCTAAAATGATTGAAGTTATAAATTTACCTTCTAAATTCGTTGAAACAATGTTTTTAAATATGGGATAATAATTAAACTCAATGGTGCGGATTCGTTTTGACTAAAATTGCCCAACAGGAAAATGGTAGAGGTTGGATTTTTAAATTTCTTTTATGTCAATTGTCCTAAGTAGATAAATTGAAACTTGTACAGAATCGTATGAATCCTTTTATTTTTAAATATAGATAATGGCAGGGTTTTCGGGGTTGGGGAACACGTTTTTCATTAGTTTATTTATTTCGTCATATGCAATATGAACAACGACCTAAGAATCTTATTTGCATGTCATCATTTTATATTCATATATTTATTCTTTCAGCATATATGATATATTGTTGAAGTTACGATTGCGTTGACCAGAAATACTTTTCCTATTAAATTTTGCTGGTCAAGTAAATAGTCTAAAAATACTGCATTAATTTTTTAATTATTGTTATATTTTTATGTATTACTCTAAGTATTTAAAGAAAATAAAATTATGATTAAAAATTTTACTAGTAATTATATATATTGTAGCTTATATTAATATCAAGGCAAATATATATATATATATATATATATATATATATATATATATATATATATATATATATATATATATATATATATATATATATATATATATATATATATATATATATATATATATATATATATATATATATATATATATATATATATATATATATATATATATATATATATATATATATATATATATATTTTAAATACTTACAAACCTATTTATAATCAAAAAAAAGTAGAACTAAAAAATCCACACAAATAACTAATAAAAAACATAAAACATAGAAAGACTAGAATAATACACAATATCTAGTAAAGTGTGGACTTGTTAAAAATACTATCATACCTAAAAACTATGTGGATTATACAATGGATAAAAATCCTCAGGAAAAACCTATAAAAGGAACAAGTGGACCAGAATGGGTGTTGCATATGACCGACTTCTGTTTCTGGTTTGGCAGTCTCGTCGAGGCAACTTTACAGAATTATTATAATATGTTATTAATCTGTAAACTTTGGCGTTGAGGAATATAAATAAAAACTAGAAACACATTTTTTTTTCACACACACACAAATTTTTTCATAAATTTAGAGACGTATAATATATTTGTAGGAGTTCTCCAAGTAACAATTACCCAAGACTTATTAATAAAGCAATATTCTTGACAAAATGGTGGCTCTTAATATTTTGATAAAATTTAATGGATTACATTGTTGCAATTTACTGAAAACTTTTCTTTAAAATGCGACTTAGGTCAGTAATTAAAATTTTTGTCTTAGAATAATTTAAAATTTTCAAAAGAAAACAGTCTTATAAGATGGTACCAAGTTTCCATATTAAAAATCATACTTGGTTGCAGCTTATAATATACTTTTTATGATAAAGTGCCAACCAGACACATTTCTTGATAATTTAAGAAGTTTTATTTTTTGTTTTATCAAAATTTTTGTAGCTCTTTAAAATATTATTAATTTTCGTGTAAAATTTGGTTATTTAAATCCTAAAAACTATCTAAGTTGGAAAATCTTCTTTTTTAAGGAGTCAATGCTTGGGGAAAAATTACAATTTTAAACATATTTTTTAGTAAACATCAATTATCAATTCTTTTTTTTAGCTTTCTGTGAGCACCATAAAAAAGGTAATTTAAAATATAAACCCAAAAATGTTCATACATAGTTGTATATTAATACATATTATAAATATAAAATAAAATACATTTTAAAAAAACAGTCGAGTTCTCTTCGTTCCCTGTAAATCCTTAATTCTTCTGATAAAAACTGCTTCTTGCTTTACTTGGAACATCCATGGTATGTTGGTGCTAAAAAAAATCTAGTTACTCTCAGGGAAAATGATTTAAAAAAAAACAAATTATAATGTGTTATTAAAAACAATATTTAGCATATTTTTTACATTTTTACGATACATCTCATAAATTTTTAGAGATATTTCAAAAACATTTTATTTGAAATTTGTGCATGGTGTTTTATAATTGATATCTATAAAATGATTACAATAAATCCATAGGGTTTCATTATTTTATGAGTTGTAACATACTACTTGAATGATCTTTCTGAGCTTCAGACAGTTTTTTCAAAAGTACTGCAGTCTTTTATATATTTTATTTGCTTTTGGAGACAAAAAACCTATTCTTCAAACTAAGAAATTCTTAATAAACTTTTTAACAGCATTTGTTTGCAAAATTCCTTAAAACAATTCTGACAAATACCAGAATACTCTTTACATTTTTTATTTTAAGCAAATTTTTAATACATTATTTGTCACATACCAAAATTAATTTTATTTAGGGTACCACTTACATGCATCCTTTCACAGTGCAACTAAAGAAATGGTAAAAATAGGCCCAAAGCAATAATACCAAGCCAAAGCTATAGCAATTTGAATGGTTTCAAGAAGTTTATTACAAGTAATAAGCTAGACTTTTTATTTAATCGGCACTTTTTATATCAGTTACATTTATTACAATGGTCTAAGATGATATGACAAATATGACCATTTAACATCGCATTTAGTTAACTTAATTAAGGAGATTAAACCGATATTATTATTTTTCTCACATACTATATATGACTCGTACTACATATTCCGATACATACTGGAAGAAGTTTTACCTCTGTAACCAAATTTGGCTAGATGAAAATGCCAATTTTACTGTCTTATTTTTCCATTCTATCCATAGAATAGTTGAAAACTACTAAAAAGTTTTGGCAGCTTGAAATTGTTTACAAGATAAAATTAAACTTTTTCGTCAGAGTTTTTTCTCAAGCAATGTATCAATTATGTTTTAGACAAGATAATGTATTTGAAAATATGGTCATTCATACCTTTCATTGGGTTGAAGTTGTTCGTCCCATGATCCCAAAAAGATTTTAGCATGGCTTCAGATTTGTAGTTCACGTAAGATCTTTCAAATTGGTCGTGACAGGTTGGGAAATAAATTTTACATCCAAGCACCTTTATTTATGTACTTATCTTCAAGTGTTTTTCACATATTTTATGGTCATTTATGTAAAATTGCAGGCCCCTTGTCAAACAAGTATTCTTTATTGCAAACCTTTGCCCAAATTACACATCTAAAACAAAATCATAGGTCCCTTTGAAGTTGAACTTAATTACTAATCATAATTAATCAAACTTGTAGTTTTTAATAAATTTAAGAGTATTTAATAGATTTTATTAAATAATTTTTACATTTAAAAATTCTACCTATAATTAAAAAGGAGTTCAAAAGACGTACAAGTTAATAATTTATATTGCTATTTGAATTTAGTATTGGTACATACCTAGATTCATGTTTTGGAAAAGCAAAATGTGATATTTCTTGATCCGCACGAGAATTACACAGAGTATATGCACAATAATATCCACTGCTTTTATTAGTCATTATTTATGTGGGGTATTAGTTTTTATTTATCAAAAACTTAAAACACAATAAAATTAAGTTCGTCGTCGAATGTAAACAATTATTTTGCTTTGTCAGTAAGAACTGTCAATTGGACTTTAAACATATTCGGTAATGGACGACGTAGTATATGCAACCATAATTACTAAACCATCAAAATTCGTCCGTGTCGCTTCTGTATGGATCAGTATTCTGGGCCTGTTAATAGTTTTAAAAATATCTTTTTAAAATATTGGTCAGGGATTTACAGGGTGGTTAAAATAATTTTCCCCAAATAAAGTGCTTTTTGTGATAAGACATATAATGAATTATATACATATTAAAGATTTTATGTAATAAAACACTATTTAATATAGCACTGATGCCATTACAACAAAAGTTTTTTGTTATATCAAGTAAATGATACAGGTGTCCCAAAAGTAATGGGACACAGAGCAACAGCAGATTTTCCTTAGGTGAAATAATGCAATTAACGTAAACTTGCCTTATACAAAGAAATAAAAAAAGTTGATAAAAACCCAGATACAGGGTGTCAAACTTTAATTTTGTTTTGTTTTTCGTAATATTTCTTAACTAAATGAGTAGCGGTACAAAATTGGGATCTGGGGTTGTTTGAGGCGAGAAATTGAAATTCGTCCATGCTTTTGATGTTGCCACCACCCCTCTTGTTTTAGATGGCATAACTTTTTTCAAGCCTAGTATATTGCCCGGGTTTAAATTTAAAAAAATTGGGCCTATAAACCCCTCTGCATTTTTTTATATATATATATATATATATATATATATATATATATATATATATATATATATATATATATATATATATATATATATATATATATATATATATATATATATATATATATATATATATATATATATATATATATATATATATATATATATATATATATATATATATATATATATATATATATATATATATATATATATATATATATATATATATATATATATATATATATATATATATATATATATATATATATATATATATATATATATATATATATATATATATATATATATATATATATATATATATATATATATATAGCTGTATACGTAACTCGGAGCTTCAAAATTAACAGGAAGGAGTTAATGGAGCGTGCTCCAAGTACTCCGAGCGTCAACCCAAACGCACCCTAATAGGCAGGGACAAAGAAGGGTATCAAATCAACTGCCAGGAGCTTCTGTTTGAACTCCGACCAGTGTAGTCCGCGATTAAAAGCTATGTACATAGTTTTTTTCAGGAAGGACGGTTCAGGATCAACTGATTTTAACCCTTGGGGATTAAGGAGAGATTCACCCCTTATAATGAGGTCCTTTCTTCTGGGGCTAGGCACTGTAAACCTAATACTGCGGTTTTTCTGTTTTTGTGTTGTGCACGAGGTGTTTTCCAATGGGGGAAATGAATGCGCGACACCGGAAGCGTCAGAACTGACAGAAACCGGGTATGCGCAATACCATTAGAAGTCCTAGGCTTGTCCGCCATTAGTTTAAGCCTTGCATAGATTTAAAATTAATTTAAACTTTTTTAAAATTTCTGGGGGCTTGAGTCTGACATCCAGAGTTTATCGGCGGGAAACCCGGGAAAGCTCTGTCTGGGAAAAGGGGAAATACTGGCAGATCGACCCAGGGAACCAGAGCCTAAAACAAAGAAAGAAAGAAATCAACTGTCGTCAGCTGTCACACACATGTTCATAGAATGTGCAAATTATTTTTCTAAGAAATTTAGTTTTATTGAAATAGTCTTAGTATAGACGTGTATGATACAAATAAAATATCCACAAGATAGTATTATTGAAGTTATAAAATTCAAATAATGAAAAAGCTCAAGATTTAAATTTTTAAAAGTCGGATAGTCAAAATTGGAGAAAGTACAGTAAGAGGAAAAGATAGAGAAAAAAAAGGGAAATTTTAAAAGACCTTGCGATAATAATGATATAGCATTGACTTTTAATATCAGTGAAGAAGAATTAGACGTTAGATTGTATCCTGATATGCGAAATAAAGACCCAATAAGGGTAGAAGTAAGGTCTGCTTTGGCATTAAAAAATTTTAACGAAGAAAGTTTTATCACTTAATGAAGCCATAGAACAAGAGTATTTTAAAAGGCTGGAAAACTTTGTCAATCTTCTGAAACAACCAGTCTTCAACAAGATTGTTGAGGAAAAAAAAATTTTAGAGAGTTAATAATTATTGGCAAGATATAGAAGTGCAACGCTCAATGGAAAAAGAAGAAGGTGATAAAAGAAGGTAGATCCAAGATTTTTAAAATAAACTCTTCTTGGTTATTATTTTTAATTACAAAAGTGGTCATAGTATTAATTTAGTGATAAAAAACCCTAAAAAAACATACCAATAAAATAACATTCTTAGTCATAAAAATATCTTGTTTTCTTAATTGTTCCGGTTATTATATTATCTGTGATAATAAAGATTATTATGTTACCATCAAAAAAAACTAAAAATTCCTCACACATGCAAAGTGGTCATTCCAGAAGTTCATAAAGCAGATCGTAAACGAGTAAATGGGAGCGTTTGTTGCAGACAAAGATGATACAGTATCAAAGAAGATGGGGTGGATGTAAATGTTAATAGTAATGAAGATTCAGTATTTCCTAGTGATTTACAAGATGAACCTAGACAGAATTTTTTTTAAGAAAGAAAATTTGCTAGAAGTGTTGCTGGCAGAGAAGATACACCTAGATTTAATAAGTCTAGATTTTTTAATTAAAGGAGAAGGAAGAAGATATCTAGAAATTCTGAAAAGAGAAGGAGTAAATTTAACTAATATGTTTAGTATTTAGGCAGAGCAGGAGCTAATGCTTCTAAAGCTTTTAAAGACTTATATGACCCTTGTTGATAAAAAACAAACACATTTAAAACTCTAGAAAAAGAAGAAGTAAATCTATCTAATATTCTAGTATTTTAGGCAGAGCAGGAGCTAATGCCGAAAAAGCTTTTAAAGACTTATATGCCCTTTTTGGTTTGATGGAGAAGGAAATAAAACTAAATATTTAAAAACTCTAGAAGAAGGGAATAAATCTTTCTAATATGTCCAATATTTTGCATGGAATAGGAGCTATGCTGCTGCAAACACTTTTAAAGACTTATATGATTTTTTGGTTCGATGGAGAAGGAAATAAAACTCAATATTTAAAAACTCTAGAAGAAGGGAATAAATCTATCTAATATGTCCAGTATTTTAGGTGGATCAGGACCCAAGCTCCAAAGCCTTTAAAGAATTATATGATTTTTTGGTTTCCCGATGAAGAAGGAAATAAAACTCAATATTTAAAAAACTCTAGAAGAAGAAGGAATAAATCTAGCTAATATGTCCAGTATTTTAGGTGGATGGGGAGCTAAAGTTTTAAAACCTTTTTAAAGAATTATAGACTTTTTTTGGGATGCAAAAGGAAATAAAACTCAATATTTAAAAACTCTAGAAGAAGAAGGAATAAATCTAGCTAATATGTCCAGTATTTTAAATGGAGTAGGAACTAATGCTGCAAATGCTTTTAAAGAACTATATAATATTTTTTTTTTTGATAGCAAGGAAACAATATTTAAAGGCTCTGAAGAAAAAGGCATAAATCTAGCTAATATATCCAGTTTTTTTGGATGGAGCCGGAGTAAAGCTCCTAAAGCCTTTAAAGAATATGATCTTTGGTTCAAGGAGAAGGAAATAAAACCCCAATATTTAAAAACTTTAGAAGAAGAAGGAATAAATCTAGCTAATATGTCCAGTATTTTAGTGGATCGAGCCAATGCTCCTAAAGCCTTTAAAGAATTATACGATTTTTGGGTTTCCCGATAAAGAAGGAAAAAAACCCTTAATTTTTAAAAAAAACTCTAGAAGAAGAAGGAGTAAATTTATCTAATATGTCCAGTATTTTGAACGGAGCAGGAATTAATGCTGCAAAAGCTTTTAAAGACTTATACGATCTTGTTGATGGAGAAGAAATAAAACACAATATTTAAAACTCTAGAAGAAGAGGGAGTAAATATATCCAATATATCAAGTGTTTTAAGTGGATCGGGAGCAAAAAGCTGCAAACGCTTAAAGACTTATATTTTTTGGTTCAGTTTTAGAAGAAAATCAAACTCGATTTTTAAAAAATTTCCCGGGGAAAAAAGAAGGTATAAATCTACTAATATATCCAGTATTTTAAGTGGGCAGGAGCAAATGCTCCCAAAGCCTTTAAAGATATGATTTTTGGTTTGATGCAGAAGGCACAAAACACAAATTAAAAACTCTAGAAGAAGAAGGAATGAATCTAACAATATATCCAGTATTCTGCATGGAGCAGGAACTAATGCTACAAAGGCTTTAAAGAACTATAAAAATTTTTTTTTGATGAACAAGGAAAAAACACGACATTTAAAGCATTTTATCAAGAAAAAGATGAAGAAAATGTTTTAAAACACACAACTTATCCAGTATATTAAGTGGAGCAGGAGCTAAGACTAAAGATGCTTTAAAAATTACATAGTGTTTGTTTTAATGACAAAGGAAAAAGAACAGAACTTTTAGATGATTTTTTATAATGCAGGTTTTAGGCCAGCTAACTTATCCTATGTGTTATGTGGAACAGGAATTCATGCTTCTTCTATTTTAAAAGATTGCATAGTGTTTGTTTTAATGGGGAAAAGAGAAAAACAAAACTTTAGATGATTTCTATAAGGCAGATTTTAGTCTGGATGATTTATGCAGGGCATTGAGTGGCAGCAGATATTTTTTAGAAAAATTTCATGATTTCGTTTTATAGGGGAAACAAAAGTATTTAAATCATTTCTAAAAGAAGGTTTCACAAAAATTTATCTAAGATATTGCAAATTTACAAGAGCTAAGATTTGTTCTGTTTAGAAGATTTTCATGATGTTTGTTTTGATGAAACAGGAAACAAAACACAGCTTTTAGATGATTTCTTGCAGGTTTTTTAAACCGAGCTATTTATCCCGTATATTATCCATGGCAGGAAATAATGCCACTTATATTTTAAGAGATTTTCATAAATCTTGTTTTAATAAAGAAAATTATTTAAAATCACTTCTTAGCCGAGAAAACTCTTAAAAAATTTTTTTCTAGGTATTAGATAGAGCAGGACTTAATATTAGTCTTATTTTGAAAATTACATGATGTTTGTTTTGATGTTAAAGGAAATAAAACCCACTATTTTACTGGGTCTTATCAACGCAAATCATAAGCCCTAGTGTTACTCAGTATATTGCGTAAGGCAGTGATTTAGAATTACAAAATTTAAGTGAAGAATCAGTTTTGGAAACATTAGAAGAAAAATGGTAGGTGAAAATAGTTTCATTAACCATTAAAAAACGTTGTTTCCTTTATTCAACTTCAACAACAAAAAATGGTGGGATATATTTACATCTATTTTTACATTATTTGAGTTATAGGTGTATGATTATAAAAATTTTTTAAGAGTCCATTCGCGCCGCGAAAATTGGATCCAATTTGGGGTTCGGGGCATAATGTTTTTCTCAAAAACGGTATAAGTTATCAATAATTTTCAAAACTATATGAAAGCCAACACTTAAATCTAGGCTTCTGTTGTAATATAAATGGGATTTAGTTTTTAATATTTCTTGAGTGAAAGTCACCCTAAAATCGGTTATGTTTAGATACTATTTTCTCTTAACTCGACTCATATTTTAAAAATCCGTTACAGCAGAGGCATATATTATTGCCTTACCTTTTAAAATGGTGTATAATTTATGTCATTTAAGTGAAAAATAGTTACCGAAAAACGTTATCTCCTGTAGGCTTGCAACGGAAACAACATCGCATCGATACACCGAAATTGGAAGAACCTAAATAAAATATAATTTTTTTATGCGGTTATACGAAAATTGTGGTAGGGGGTTTTTGTTAGTCTCCGCCCCCGTCTCCGCGTCCTTTCGCCGGGACCCCTATGGTATAGCGTAAATGCACTCTTAAGGAATCAAATTTTGAAAAATTTTAGTTAGTGAAAGCGTCCATAAAAATTTTTCCTACATTTTTAATAATTTTTTTTTTCTTTTCCAGCAGTGATGCAGTTCATTTTACTGAAAAGAAATATTTTTCCTGTATATCATGTCAGTATAAAACAATGTATAAGAATAATTTAATCAGACATGCAAAAAAACATGAAAATCAACAAGTGACAAATACAGTTTACAAGTGTGAAAATGTCCATTTGAAAGTGATCAAAATGGTAAAAATATATTTTAATGTGTAATAACGTAGAATAAAGTATGATTTGTAATTGATTTTTAAAAGACAGTAAATTTAAAAAGCAAAGGAAAATTTTCGAATGTGAATTATTGTACTAATTTACTGTAAGTAGTTTTTAAAAGGGATTTGTGGATGCCACAGCTTTCATAAATATAATTTAACAGTTTTTGGTAATTTTCTCAAAAGTTGCCTCCTCCAAAAATATTTGGCATGGTTTTTTTTAGATATTCATCATCAAAGTTGAAAATCCCCCACCTATTTTCCCTTTCTTTTGTACATAATTTTTTGGATTTTTACAAAAGTGACACACAATATTTTATAAATCCCTTTTTTAAAACCTTGTGTTTTTATTTATTTTTCCCTTTTTTTCCATGAATGCGATCATTCAAGTTCAAAGGCAGCGGTTATCTTGGCTTATAAAGTTCCTAGTGTATAGATGGTTGCGCACATTGCGGTGTGAAAGTGGAGGCTTGCAACTAAATAGAAAAAAGGTGTAAAATAATTAAAAAACAAGGTGTTTGTGAAATATTGTGAGCCAATTTAATGTAAAAAATTTAAGATTTCTGTGCAAAAGAAGGAGGAAAGTAAATAAGGTTAGTTTGATTTTTGACTTTAATGATGAATGTCTCGAAAATGAAACATTGCCGAAAAATATCGCTTCGTCATTCTGCAAACTTTCACATGTGGAAAGTTCTAAAAAAAAAAAAATGATTTTTTAACAGGCAATGTAATCCAAATAAATAAAGGACAAAGCTGTAAATAAATCTGTACAGATTTCCCTTTTGGGGCAATTTTTTTCTTCGGGAGCCTGAGCGAAAAAAAATTTATAACATTAACAAGTGGGGAAAAGGGGTGAAAATGGCTCCCCCAAGGCCCGGAAAAATGGGTTTCCGCTAATATCTGCAAAATGGGATGGAGAATTTGTTTTGGGCAAAATGAAGATTGCTATGAAATCACAAAATGGTTCTTATTTTTTTTCGAAAAATCGATAGTTTTTATTACACCCAAAAGCCCCCATGTTGCTCTACCGCTAGAATGGCCTATCATGGATTCAATTATAGGGCGGACGAATTGTTTCCATTACCGGGCATAATGTACTTTTATCATTCAAATTTTAAAAGAATGTAAAAACACGGGACCTATCATTGCATATGAGTTTGGGTTCATTTTGTTTTCTAGAATATTGAAAAAGCAGTTAAAGTTTTTTTAGAATATTTTTAAAAGTATCCCATTAATTTATTTTATTTTTTTGAAAAAATGGTTTGTTATTACCATTTTTTTTTATAATAAGACCTTAGCAAGTGTATAATGATCCCAGAAAATTTCCTTCACACCTTCTTGCGTTTTTTATAAAAAATTGTTTTGCCCATCTGCATTTTTTAGCCGTTCGTCTATGTCGTCCGTCAGTGTGAAATGTTATGGAGTTGACGGCGTTTTGCAAAAAAATATTAGTGTTGGAAAAAATGGTGGGGACCATTTTTGTAGATTTTGAGGTAATCTTATTTTTTTGTCTGAACAAAATTTTCTAATTGCAATGGCAGATATTCGCGAAAACTCATTTTTCGGACTTTGACGGGCCATTTTCAGCGGGTTCCCCACGTCGCACCGTGATTAACTTTTTCTCCCGGAAAACTCATTTTTGGGACTGGGACACACTGATTGATGTGGTAGTAGTGGGTTTCCCTTTAAAAAATGAAATGTTAATAACAATTTTTTCAAAAATATTAATAAACTAATGGAATACTCTCAAAATATTGTGAAAAAAAAAACTTTGACCGCTTTTTTAATATTCTAGAAAAATCAGAATGCAACCATACTCATATATTCAATGATAGGTACGTCACCAGTTGAACTTTGAATGTTTAAAAAAAATGTACATTATTGCCCGAGTAATGGAACAATTGTCCGCCCGCTTATACGAGTAAGTGAATCCAAAAAGTAGGGGCATTCCAGCGGTAGAGGGGGTAGCTGAAATAAGAGGATTTTTTTGGGTCCCGTTATCTCGAAAACTATCGTTTTTTTTGAAAAAAATTATAAGGACCATTTTTGTAGCTTTCAATGCACTTATTTTTGTCTATACAAAATTATTCAATCGTTTTTAAACAATGGCGTCTTACTGGTATAATATTTGGGAAACTGTAATTTTTGTGAAATTTGTCGCTAATTTTTTATTTGTCTAATATATTTTGTTTTTTTTTTTAATTACCATTTTACCCTAAAAGAGTATTAACTGGAAGTTTTGTAGAATACAATGCACGAGGCTAATATTCTAGGAAGTGCATGTGTGAGCATCTTTGTTATTATAAAAAGTTTTTGTAAAATTTATCAAAGTCATGTCTTATAGATTTATTGCGGGAGTCAGAGTTTTGCAATTTTGTATTTTTTTGCACAACTGTTTTTAGTTGTCCTACAGAGACATCAGAAAGTTCATTCTGATCCCTTTATTATAAAGGGCTAATGTGAGTTTATTACGAAATACAAAGAAAGTTTACCTAAACATCAGTTTGAACATAAATTACAACCAAAAGTGTGTAATGTATACTTGCGATGAATGTGAATTTCAAACTAAAAAAAAAAGCTCTCTAAAGCGACATATGTTGACCCACAAGTAAGTTATTGAATAATTTTAATATTAAATTAAAAACTATTGAACATTTTTACCACACTTATTTTTTTTTTATTTTCAATGCTTTTTAATATAAGTGTTTGATTTTACTTTGTCAATAATTAAATCATACTTTATTGGATATTTTCGGTTCACTTCAATTGATACCACCAACTTAAATTTCTAATTTTCAACTTAAAATAAATTGGTAACCAGAAAACCTTAATTTTGGTAAAACTAATCACATATCTATATATATATATATATATATATATATATATATATATATATATATATATATATATATATATATATATATGTATAGTTTGTCTCAAAGTATACCGTGTTAGCTTTTGCCTTCATTTATGGATTATACCTGTCGACAACAATAAAACCGGATCAGTAGGTATAACATTAGGGACGGACTCTAATAATATAAAGATTTATAATTTTTGTCATTTAGGTAGGTATAATCCTAAATACATTAAGAAATTAAATATATGCAAAGGTTTAATAAATTTATCTATACATAATTACAATTTTAATCTAAATATTTAAATCTAATTCTGTTTTACTATCAGAGTCATCATTGAGATTAATTACAATAGGATTTATGTTGTGTATAGAAATGTAAGAGTCCTCAATTTTTATAATGTGCTGAACTGAATTTTTCCAGCTCTCAACTGGTATGTTAGTAATTACATTTTTTATTAAATTATAACACTGGGACTTAAAGTAGGTATAACATTTTCTGCTCTAATCTTTGATTTTACTTTTGGGTTTCCCCAAATGCTCTATGGGGTTAAACATACAGTGATGCGGAAGAAGACCTACGTAAGACAGTATGCTCAGCCTGTTAAGCCAAATTATCATATTAATATTATTTTTTAATTGCATATGAATTTAGAGTCAGTTTCGCTTTTTTAACTTATATGCAAAGGTTTAATAAATTTATCTATACATAATTACAATTTTAATCTAAATATTTAAATCTAATTTTTTTTACTATCAGAGTCATCATTGAGATTATTTTTAAAAAGGATTTATGTTGTGATAGAAATGTAAGAGTCCTCAATTTTTATAATGTGCTGAACTGGGAAATTTTTTCCCGCTCTCAACTGGTATGTTAGTAATTACATTTTTATTAAATTTATAACACTGGGACTTAAAGTAGTATAACATTTTCTGCTCTAATCTTTGATTTACCTGGTTCCAAATGCTCTATGGGGTTAAACATTTCAGTGATGCGGAAGAAGACCTACTTTAAAACAGTATGCTCAGCCTGTTAAGCCAAATTATCATATTAATATTGTTTTTTAATTGCATATGAATTTAGAGTTCAAAGTTTCGCTTTTTTTTAAATGAATTCAAAATAAATATCATTTTCTTACAAATATTCCTGGATTTCAGTTTTTGAACTTAATGAAGCTGGTGCTTTGTGTAGCAGACGGCTGTGGTAGCTTGCGTTATCCATGACAATAACACTGTTGTTTGGAATATTTTTTAAAAGATAATTTTGAAACCAGTTTTTAAAAAGTTCTGCACTTGTATCCTCATGATAATCCAAGCTAGAATCCTTAATATTCTTTGCAGACAACAGCAAGCAGTTTGGGACAAATCCGTCTTCTGAACCAGCGTGTATTATGGTAATGCGTTTTTCTTTATTTAAGGTGCTTTCGTCTGACAGTTTTGACTGGAATCAACCCATCCTTTGGATACTGTGTCGTGTGTATCAAACCATGTTTCATCAAGGTAAATTATGGATCTGTTTTCTAACCTATATCTTTTAATTTCTTGAAGGTAATTAAATCTCCAAGTGAGTAATCTGTGCGATTCCATTACTATTTTGAAATCCCATTTTACAAACAACTCTATGGAGGGTGGCACGGCTAATATTTATATTGGTTTCGTCTTTCTCTAGCTTCTTTTTCAGTTTATCCAAGGTAGGAACAACTCCGCTTTCATAAAGACAATATATTTTCCTTTTATTAGGTCCTGATCACTATTGTCTATACGGTGAGATTAAAAATCACTACGTTTTTTTCTTTGTTCAATTCTTCACTAATAATAATATCCCTTATCGATGATATTGGAGTTTTTGTAAGTAGACAAGTTTCTTTTAAAGCTCCTTGTTTAATTAGTCCTCTACTGATTAAAGTTTCATACACATTTTTCACAACCTATTTTTCATCTAATGACAAATAACTTCGAGGCGATATATTCTCGTAAAACAACTTTTTCGAAACGCACAGTAAAAACGGTATTCAACACTGCCACTAAAATATTAGCCGAAATATTTATATACCTAATGGTCAATACTCAAGAAATACCTGGCTCACCCTTGCCATTATGAAATGATGGGTTTACCCAATAATAATAGGTAATAAAATCTTTAAAGGTTTATTGGGGTATTGTCCGTCAAAAGCCATAGCGATATACTTTGAGGCAGACTATACTACTTTTTTGGACTTGATAACAATATTTTTGAACGCACCTTACTACATTGTCATGTTTGCTACTTTGCCCGGCAAGTTTAAAAGTGTTCTGACATCCAAAGAAGAAGGAGGATTGGTATTTGGTGTCGACATATTGTCCATACTCAGATCCAGGTGTTGGAAGGGGAATGCCGCAGTCCACTCTTGGGCAAGAGGGCATAGCGCCGCTTAACCAGTAGTCGGGGAAACCTGAAAATATAATTCAATAAAATAATAATTCATTAAGGTATAATTCATTAAAATATAATTCATTAAAAGATATAATTCATTAAGGTATAATTCATTAAAATATAATTCATTAAGATAAACAAGTTAAAATACCTAATATTAATAAATTACCTGGCTTAGGATCGTAAACGCACTGTCTAAATCCAGAACTTGAAGTTCTTCTTAATTGTCTTCCAGTGCTTCCACAATGAAGAGTTACATTATCTCTAAATGGTACGAGCACACTGTCTTCGTCGTTCCGGAGCACTTTGAGGCCTTCGTTTTTGTCATCAGGAAGTGAGACACATTGAGCATCTAAAATTTTATTGAAATCAATATACAATAAAGGTATATAAAGAAGTATAGCAAAAAATGAAGTTATAGAAGAATAAATTGAACCCAAAAATAACAAAAGCCTATTGTTATTACTTACACTTGCATTCTGGAACCGTTCCATTCCATACACCAGACTGGGTGCAAAGCAAAGAACTACTTCCAGACATAACATATCCGAAATCACACTGGAATCGAACTAAATCACCAAAGTGATATTTTTCTTTTGTGGATAAAATGACTCCGTTCTCTGGAGAGTTCAATGACGGACACAACACTTGGACGCAGGATTTGTTTACTTGGTAGATATCGCCGTCCCTTAAACCATTTTCGGATGGTTCGATGTAATATGATGCAGTCCCTAAAAGTTAAGAGAAAAATATTTACTATCCTTAAGTATGAAATAAAATAGACTTTGTTTCCTATGTTTATATACAGGATGTCCCAGAATATGTAGGCAATCTCTCGAAATCTAATAGAAAACCTAAAAATATTATGACAAGTTCCCATAAACTTTTTTCCTAAGACCCTCCCCTACGGAGATACAGGTACCTAACGGACGCCACTGAAAATCGTTTTTGTTTAAATAACTTTTAAAATACTGGGCGTAATTTAATATTTTTTTAATATGATGGTTACTAGATAAGTCTTCTTAAAATGAACTCATTAAATCATATTTGGCTTATTTAGTTTGCCAGGGACGGACTAGCTCTGACACAATAATAGCAATTTTTTTAACACGCCTTTATCGTACGGGTGTTAAAAAAATTGCTAATATTGTGTCAGAACTAGTCCGTCCCTGGCAAACTAAATAGGCCAAATATGATTTGGTGGGTTCATTTTAGGAAGACTCATCTAGTAACCATTATATTAAAAAAATATTAAACCACGCCCAGTATTTTAAGAGTTATTAAAAAAAAACACGATTTCCAGGGGCGTCCGTTATGTACCTGTATCTCCGTAGGGAAGGCTCGTAGAAAAAAAGTTTATGGGAACTTGTCATAATATTTTTAGGTTTTCTATTAAATTTCGAGAGATAGCCCACATATTCTGGGACAGCCTGTATAATAATTATTTTACTTACCGTTTTGTTGATACAATTCATAACCAACATTGCAGGCGCAAGAATAATCTCCTGCACTATTTACGCATTTTTGTTGACATCCGCCATTGTTGACCGCACACTCGTTGATATCTGAGCACTCTAATCTAGTGCAGCCCATCACCTCCAGTTTTAGACAGGGAGCACCAACGTAATCCTATACATAAAAAATATCTTCTAGAAACTCCCATCAAGAATAGAACAATTTTTTCAAAATACAAAAGAAAAGAATATATAATGAAGCAACCCTTAGTCCTATCTTATTGCAACTAGGAAAAAAAATTAAAAGCAATAATTTGGTTAATTTTTTTTGTCGGAAAGAAACAAGATAGCAAAAAATATCAAGAGACACACAAATTTATATTTTAAGTTGATTAATCTCAAAAAAATATATAAAATTTAATATTTTATATTATTTTTGTGTTTCATTTTACCACCAAAGATTATACATATTGTTTATAATTCAACATAGTTAATAATAAAATATTTATTTAAAATATTCTAAAGCGTTACTTACTTGGATCTTAAACTTCACATATTGAGCCTCGATCGGCACAGGCAAATTCAATATGCTCAATGTCGGTTTTTCGATTGTAAACTCGACAGCTAGACCGTCTGGATTTCTGTAATCCTTAAACACATCCGTAAGATCATCGGTGTACTGGATTCTGACAGCCGATGTAAATGCTACGTCGCCGTTTAACCTGGTGACGGCCATTGTTCTGAAACCTCGGATAATTGTGGGTGCGCGGAGATCAAGCAGAACCCAGTTGGCACCGCCTTCGATTGCGTTGCCGCACCAGCCTACTCCGTTGTTTAAGCGTATCATCTGAAAAATATATTTATAAAAACCAGTAAAATTTGTGCGAAAATTGCTAATAATAATATACTAGTTTATGTTTCCTTGAAAATGGTAGCTAATATTATGGTTTTAATAACACTAAAATCTTCCATTGTCTTGTTAATTGATACACAACGTTTCGGTTAGTGATGTATCTTCAACCGTTTTCAAGTGATAACTATAAAAACTGTTTTTAAAAGTTAGCAATGGCTGCCACATATTCGGAATGTCGATACTAAGCTTGCTAAAATCGGTTACAGTTTCTTTAAATTTTCTTTTTTTTTCAGGAATAATTTATGCTTCCGACCATTGTTTGGGGTTTGTTGGGAATCTATAAAGTTATCTCACCTCGCCCTTTCAGTTATGCTAGCCGGAATGTTTCTTGTGTTCTTTGTCTTAATTTCTAGGGGTCTATTTTTTTAGGATAAAATTTCCCAAGCGAATTATAAAAATCATTATTTCTTTAAATTTCCTGTTTTAAAATCTTATTAAAATACTTTTAAAGGGGGATTTAAATTCAATTTTAAATTAATTTTCGGCATCGGACCATATTTTAAGGGTTTTAATATACATAATTGGGACTTTTTTTTCCCCCCGGTTTTTTGAAAAAAAAAAGTATTGTATTTGTTTGTTCCTTTAAAATTCATAAGGGTTGCCAGGGAGAAGATTAAAGGGACGGGTACTGTGAAATCCGGATTGGACTGTTTATTTCGGAACCTCAATACTTCTTTTTTGTGATTTACAAAACCCGTTTTCCATTTTTAACTTCCTCCATATGGAAGCAAGACTGCTTTTTAAAAAAATGAAATTTTAAAAACTTTTTCCCCTTTTTAAACAAAATAAAAAAACTTTTTTCTTTTTCGGGCGTTTGGGGCGGATCTTTAGGATCAAGCGGCGCAAAAGCGCTTGGAAATTTATAAATAAATCGCAGCCTGTAATTTTTATCTCTGTCCATTAGTTAACTTTGTGATCAGCCTTAAGCATAAAATAATTTTTGTAATAATTAGTAATTAGAAACTTTTAGAAACTTTAAAACATGTCTGTAGATAATAACCATAATACTGAAGTCATCATGACTAAGATTAAAGAAAAGTTAAAAATAATTACGCAGGCCTTTGATTTAAGTGGAAGGATAGTGGCTGGGTCCCCCCCCCTAAAGCTGACGGCACGGGCCCCCGGGAACGCCGCTGCTCCCGATGCAGCCCATTACGTTCCCTTGTGCGTCACCAGGCGTAAAAGCAAGACCCAGAAACGTCGTTGCCAAAGGTTGGCTAGACGCAGGTCTAGGGTTTCTGTGGCCTTGCCCCCTTGTGATGCCCAAGGGAATAAACAATACTTCACCACCGAAGGAGCCAAAGTAGCTTTGACTGCCTTGTAACCCTGATAATAATACTAAAACTTTCTGCAATTCACGGCCCCCCCTATCAGACCCAATCCCCCCCTTTGGAGCGTTCACCCCGCTTCCGGAGGATTTAACCGACTGACGTACACCCCACTTGACCTACCATGTACAGAAACCCCCCCGGGAACCCCGGTTAAAATACCTAAATGGGCCCCAACTCGGCCCAAGGGGACGAGATTCCCGAAGGCGCCGTGTGGCTCAAAACTGGACAACATATACACGGGTCGACTGTGTAGGATCACAGGAGAACCAACCCCTTCAAAACAAGACCCCGCACGCCCTTCTAACCCGCGGGTAACACCCACAAAATTAGCTTTAAAATCTAAACCCCTCCGTAAAAAACAGCAACAAAAACCCCGGCAAAGATTTTGACCCTGCAAAACGTCACTGTGCGGGAGGCAGACGAATCTGGAAGTGGGGGCGTGGCCCGGGGACTCTGTAGCAAATCCGCAGAATGCCCCCGCCGCAAACTTCACAGATTTTGAGCTTCCCGATATAGTGGCGCAGAATGGACTCAAAACTTTAAAAGACCGCCGTGCTGAGCGCGATGCGCGCCGCCGTGCCTTTTTTGGGGCGGAAAAGAACCTTCCTATGAGATATGTCCTGTAGCGCGAAGACCCCCAAGGGGAAAAAGCCAAACGCGGGCAGTTATCCGGCCCTACCGGTCCGTCGGCAGACCCCAGCCCCTGAGACGAAAGAGTCCAGAGATTTTTCCCCGCGGAATTTCACGGTGTTGGTTTGACCATGCGTGTTCGGTTATCCCTCACCTCGACCTTTCACTTCGTTGCGGATGTTTCTTGTGTTCTTTTATTCTAATTTCTAGTGGTCTTTTTATTTCCCCGGTATATACCGCACCATATTCACAGGGAATTTGCTGGATACAGTCATTATTTGAAACATTATTGTCCTGTTTTATCTTAGTAAGAATACTTGTTAAAGTGGTTTGGAGTTTAAATGCCGGATATTTTCCGAAGTTCCTTTAATATACAGAATTGGGACCTTTTTTGTTATACCCACCCCACAGAAATCGTATAAAAACATGTCAAATTGACAAAAAAATATTGTAGTTTGTTTGTTCTACACACGTCACAACATTGCAGAAACACAATAATATATAAAGGTGCGCTACAATGGGTGTGAACAAATATCAAAACTCGACGTTTTCTTGAAATCGCGTGTAGTCGTCGGCGCTTGATTCTATTCTTCATTAATTTCGCTTGCAAGCCTAAACGAAAAAGTTTACTGTTTCTACTTTTAGTGATTTATCACAAAAAGCCGCTTTTACTAAACTGAGGGCTTTTGAATTTGTCTAAATTATCCATATGTAGAAGTTATTAACAAAATTCTCTGCGTTGTAAAATTATAAAAAATGAAAAATAAATATAAAAAACTGTTTCCTCCACGTTTTTAAACAATTTTCAATAATATAACAACATTTGTGTTCAATTTGAGCCTTTTCTGGCCGATTTCCGTGGACTGGGTATAACGAAAAAGATCTTAGAATTGTCATAAATATTTGGTCTCATCGGATCTTGTTAAAAAAATATGAAAAACATTTTTAGGGTCTAAAAAAAAAGAAAAAGAGACAACTCACCGACTTGTCATATCCCGGTTCACTATTGGAAACAGTAATCGACTCATCAGGAATTCCTCCATTTATTAATCCCAAATCTGCCACAGGTCTGCATTCGATCGAAGGAGCAAATCCTTAAAAAAATATAACTATCGTAAAAATTTATATTATTGTTGTAAAAGCGTGAAAAAAATAAACTTCTAAAAATAAGCAAAATAATAAATATAAAAAATATAAGTTACAGAGGTTTTGGGTTTTAAATCGAGGTGATTTAAGAGGAAAGTTCAAATAAAGCTATGTCCTAAACCCCTTAATTTAGGTACAGGATTTAAAATTTTAGAAAAATCGTTTTTCATTATAACTTTATAACTTCCTAGATATGTTTTGAAATTTAGCACACACCTTGAGTATCACACCATTTTGTGAGAGATTTTTTAAAGTTTAACCAGTAGCGTCGTACAGAACGTAGACTAAATATTTTGGAAAAATATTATGTACTCCACTGCTTTTCCGTAAAATAAAAACTATTTTTATAATCCACATTCATTTTAGGGTAAATTTAATTTCTTGTCTTTTTTTCGTCCGACATGCGATTTTCGCGAAAAAAAACATTTTTTATGCATGGTCAATTTATTAGAAAAAAAAATTAAATTTATTTATTTTATAAACATATGTACATTATTTTACCATTACATTATAAGAACTCCAATTTCAGAAATCTAGCGGTACTTTAATATTAAATAGTTTTTTAAAATTTTATACAGGGTCTCCCAAATTTGGTTGGAAGGATGACAACTTTCAAAGCGGTTTTTGTTAAATATCTTAATAACGGTCTAAAATTTTGATATACTTGTAATAAAGTAATTAATTTGTATTTAAATTTCGCATTAGATAGTAAGATAATATACAGGGTGATTTATTTGAAAATCTTAACAAACACCGGATTAAAAGTTGTCATTCTTAGAACCAAAGTTGGGAGACCCTGTATGAAATTTTAAAAAACTATTTAATATTTGAGTACCCCTAGACTTCTAGAATTAGAGTTCTTATAATGTCATGGTAAAATAATGTACAGGGTGATCCGTTAAGGGTAGCGAGCGGCCATATCTCATAAGATATTGGTCGTATAGATTTGAGAAAAAAAAATCATAATAAAAGTCGCCAAGAGAAATTGCTGGAAATTATTTTCGAGTTTGTCAAACGTCCGCTAGGGCGTAACAACCAACACCAAGTAGAAAAATAGGATTTTTATAGAATTTTGTCTAATTAAAGTATATCGATGATATCATTTTCATTTTCACTATATTTCTCTACATTTTTTGTCTAAAACGTTTTGTTCTATCTATCAAAATAAAGCGGTGACGGAAGTTCAATTGTTTTTTTAAACAAACCAAGATTTCTCCCGTTTCTTTTGACCGGTTTTAGCAAACTTAGGCTCATATGAAAGAGCATAATTTGCACTACAAAACGCTTATTTGGTTTTAAATTTTTGACTTTTGCTGTCGCCGCTAGATGGCATTAACTGAAATGGTAGAAAATTTTTGAGTTTTTTCAAAAACAAATGTAATGGTATATTAATTTTATATATTTTAAAGAGGATAAATTTCTTTATAATTTAATAAAAATAATTTATTATCTACCTTTTTTGAACCGTTGATATTGACCAAAATATAATTTTATTACATTAAAAAATGACACGCCACTGTTTTTTTATTAAAATAAAAATCAGTTTTGTAATCTCTTATTAGTTGCTAACAAAAAGAACCTGTTGACTTTTTTCGTTAGACAAACGGTTTTGGATTAAAAAAATAAAATAGGTTTACATAATGTTACCTTATAATTATCATTATGAACAGTATGAAACTTATTTTCTTTTTCAATCCAAAACCGTTTGTCTAACGAAAAAAGTCAGAAGATTCTTTTGTTAGCAACTAATAAGAGATTACAAAACTGATTTTTATTTTGATAAAAACAGTGGCGTGCCATTTTTTATGAAAAAATTATATTTTGGTCAATATCAACGGTTCAAAAAGATAAATAATAAATTATTTTCATTTAATTATAAAGAAATTTATTCTCTTTAAAATATATAAAAATTAATATACCATTACATTTGTTTTTTTTGAGAAAAACTCAAAAATTTGATACCATTTCAGTTAACGCCATCTAGCGGCGACAGCAAAAGTCAAAAATTAAAAACCAAATAAGCGTTTTGTAGTGCAAATTATGCTCTTTCATATGAGCCTAAGGTTTGCTAAAATCGGTCAAAAGAAACCGGAGAAATCTTGGTTTGTTTAAAAACAATTGAACTTCCCTCACCGCATTATTTTGATAGATAGAATAAAACATTTTAGACAAAAATGTAGGGAAATGGTCAGTAAATATGAAAATGATATCATCGAAATACTTTCATTAGACAAAATTCTATAAAAATCCCATTTTCCACTTGGTGTTTTGTTACGCCCTCTAGCGGACGTTTGACAAACTCGAAAATAATTTCCAGCAATTTCTCTTGGCGATTTTACGATTTTTTCTCAAATTTATACGACCAATATCCTATGAGATATGCCGCTCGCTACGCTTAACTGATCACCCTGTACATATATGTATAAAATAATTAAATTTAATTTTTTTATACTAATAAATTGACCACGCATAAAAATGTTTTTATGTTTTTTTCGCGAAAATTGCATGTCGGACAAAAAAATCAATATGTAAAATTTTATAAAAATAGTTTTTATTTTACGGAAAAGCAGTAGCGTACATAATATTTTTCAAAAATATACAGGGTGATTGGTAAGTAGAGGCGAAAAATTAAAACTTAAATTAATTTTTTAATTCTGAATCGAAAATCAAGAATACTTTTTTTGCAAATTTTCCTTGGTTTCCAAGATATTTCACTATAAAGTTTTGGCAAAAAAAAAATTTAAATCACATTGTGGGTGTCGCTAATCTTAGTTGGCGCTTTCAAACTATTACGTCATATGAAATCAAGTTTAACCTTTGTCAAAAGTTAGACACTTGTCAATCTGTTATTGAAAAAATTACAAGAAAATGGAATTTACTAATGAAGAATACGGTGATATTGTTTATGTGTATGGGTATAACATAATAATTATTAAGCATGTGCACTAAACTTTTGACAACGGTCAAACTTGATTTCATATGACGTAATAGTTTAAAGCGCCAACTAATATTAGCGACACCTACAATGTGATTTAATTTTTTTTTGCCAAAACTTTATAGTGAAATATTTTGGAAACGAAGGAAAATTTGCAAAAAAAGTATTCTTGGTTTCGATTCAGAATTAAAAAATTAATTCGAGTTTTCATTTTTCGCCTCTACTTACCAATCACCCTGTATAGTCTACGTTTCTGTACGGACGCCACTGGTTAAACTTTAAAAAAATCTCCTACATCAAAAAAGGGTGTGATAAACATATCTAGGAAGTTATTTAAGTTATGATGAAGAAACGATTATTTCTTAAGATTTTAACACCCTGTAGCTCAAAAGGTAAGGGGTTTAGGACAAATCTTTATTTGAACTTTTCTTCTTAAAATCATCTAAGGATTAACACCCTTAGGCCAGCTTACCTGGGGCGGTAGTGAGCGATCTCCTGGTCAGTCTCGGAATTTGGTTTGGTATACCGATGGATCCAAGACTGACAATGGAGCCGGCGCAGGAATACATGGTATGACCCCTAGGTTTAATGCTTATGCTTCCCTGGGGAAATATGCCACTGTTTTCCAGGCGGAAATATATGCCATTGAACTTTGTCTGCGAGAGAACTTGAGGAGGAGATATAAGGGCAGGGACATTACTATCTTCTCTGATAGTCAAGCGGCCATAAAAGCTTTGGCATCTCAACAAGTCAACTCAAGGTTGGTTTGGAACTGTCTGCAATGCCTCCTAAACCTGGCTAACCACAACAAAGTTACACTTTCCTGGGTGCCAGGACACAGGGGATACAGGGCAATGAAAATGCAGACTCCCTGGCCAGGCGAGGCTCCGCAGTAATGTTTGTGGGTCCTGAACCTGTTTTGGAATACCAAAAGCCTCGGTTCGTGGCTACATGACTCGGTGGATTCAAACACAACATCAGTCATACTGGAACCACATTCCAAGGCAAAATCACACTAAATCAATGTTGGACTCACCATCGAAAGCATTGACAAGTGAACTACTAAAACTAAATAGGAATCAGATTAGAATAGTGACAGGATTAATAACCGGGCACTGCACCCTAAGAAAACATATGCACACTATGGGCATCTATAGAGAAGAACCCATTTGCAGACTATGTGACGAAGAGGAAGAGACAGCCTCTCACATCATATATGAGTGCCCTGCACTTACATACTGGAGAACAAATCAAAACCTCATGGTGGACACTAACCACCAGGAGGCTGGAGACCAGAAAAGAACAGTAAAAGGGCTACTACACCTGTCTAAGGTGTCAAACCTTTTTAACTGAAACAAATACACAAGAGATACAACAAGCCCTGTAGGCTGCAGTGTCGAGGCGGACAAAACCTCAACTTGTGTATTTAGTTTATCAATCAATCAATCAATCAAACACCCTTAGGGACCAGCATCTCATTCTGTAACACTCTGTATACTGTTATAAGATAACAAATATAAATGTTTTTGAAATATTATAGAACATTAAGAACAGTATATAGGGACCGCGATCTACCGTTATAAGTAAGTTATACAAGAGTAGTATTGTTAAGTTTTACAGAGTGTTTAAATTGTAATAATCGTAACAAAACTCTACCTTTTCTACACTTGCACTGGAACGATCCAGGAGAGTTGACGCACTCGGTGGATGCCACATCACATTGACTGCTAATACACTCGTTGATATCTTCACATTTTGGTGGATTGTTAAATTTTTGATTTTCCCCGCATCTTAATATGCTATTTCCGATCAGCTTAAAACCTTTGAAACATTGTACCCGGGCCTCGTCGTTGTAGTAGTACGCTCGGGACGTGTCCGTGATGATCCCGTTTGTTATTTCGGGAAGGACTGGACATCTGGAAAAGAATGAGTATTTTATTTTTGTGTGTCTCAATCACTCGCCAAAAACAAGCAGTACGATAGCTAGCTTAAATGACCTATACTGCAGAACTTCTTTAAATTTGTTTTTTTAACAGGTTCTTTAATATAACTCATGCTTATTCATTGAGGAAAAAGCCACTGCTTTGATTTCACTTTTAATAAAATTAAACGTTTTGTACTCTTAACTACTCAGCACGTAAAGCGAGAGAGAAATGTTGTATTCTTATTCTTTTTTCTCTCTTACGCACATTGTTCCCACGATCAAGTTGCAAGACTGCCTCTAGAAGATGATGCTCAAAGGTTGCGATAGATAATCTGAGTAGCTTTCTAGTGATAAAAATCTTTCCGCGTCGTAAAGCAAGCAAAAAGTTTAAAAATGAAAAATGGTAATTATTGTGCAACTGAGTAAATAAGTAAACAAGCTCTTGAGCTACTCAAACCCTGTAAGTATTTTAGTTTTTTTACATCTGTCGTCTCAACGGACAACTGTTAGATAGTACTGAAGATGCGATTTGGTCGAAACGTCCTCTAAAACACTTACCTTGCTCGTGAGCACACGGGAACATCTCCGCTCCATGTACCGTTGCTCATACATAAAATAACTGGCGGACCGCTTCTGATATAACCGGGTTCACATTCGTAGCGTATTATGGTACCGTAGGATCGACCTAAGCCGTTTAGATTGGTCACATTTGCGTGGGGAACTTCCGGTAGGGCGGCGCATTGAGAAGCTAGAAAAAAATAACACCAAAATACAATACAAGTCCACATTTCATGGATTTTTTTTTAATTTGAAATTTAATTTAGCTAAGTAGATATTTTTTTTAGGTTCTTACCCAGACAAGTGGGTTTCTTTTCCCATCTGCCATCTGATAAACAAGAAATTCTTTCGATCGGTTGACCTGAAGGAAAAGCAAATCCCGCGTAACATTGGTACATCGCTTGACCTTTGTAGGTGACATTGGTCGATCCGATTGAAAATCCATTGTCGATTTGAGGAACAGGTCCACAATATACTTCCTACATATAACAAGAAAATTCAAATTTACAAATCGATTTGTACTAATTGAAAATCAAAAATTACTCAGGACATTTCCAAACGATTCGATTAAATAATTACCTGACATTTTGGAATATAACCAATTGACCAGTTTCCTCCCGGTAGACATTGGGTCGTTAGTCTGTTTCTTCCAGTGGCAAATTCTTGTCCAGTGGGGCAACTGAACGTGATTATTGTGCCGAAAGCAGTGTCTCTGCTTGAAGCTAAAGCTCCTGCCCCTGGTTGAAGTAAGGGACAATCTAAAAAACATAGAAAGATTAGTATCTATAAAAAAATAGCTGTACTATACCTAAAGTCCAAAATTTCTGTCAGTGACTCATTTAATACCGGCCACCCAACCGACGAAGCGGCTGAATAAAAATCTAACACTAGTAAATGATTTTTAAGCCTATGATATACTTTTCCGCTCAAATAACAGTGAACCGGCCAAAAGTTTCATCGCCACGTTGTCATAATTCGCAAGAATAAATCACCAGTCAGCGATCGCACTTAAAATAGCACGCCAATATGTATTGAAATCATTGCTATCGGAAAGACAATAAAAGTGGCAACACACATTCCTTAGTTTACAACTTGAAGAGACTTGAAAATAAGCGTATCGACAGGGTTTTCGTGCTGTTTGATGATTTTATTTAGTTATTATTGATTATGGACAGATTTTGTAAGTTTAAATTTTAATTGCTATACAGGGTATTTTCTAAATATTATAAATTTCTAATAATTGTAGTATATAGATATTGTTTTGTGCCAATTTTATAATAGTTTATCTTATTTAGTGTATATAGTTGTATATAAAGATTTAGTGTTGTTAAGTGCTTTTAATTCTGTAAACTATGAATATTAACCAACCTTTAACTAGTTATCCGCCTACAAAAAAAACTCAGTTAACGTTAAAAGAACAAATAATGGTTAAAAATGTTTACCATGGTATTCGGGAACGAAATCCAGAACTAACCACTTTGGATGCTGCAGAGATATGTGCAACTTTAACAAAAGTTAATTCGCGTACGGTATTCAGAGTTTTAAAAGGCAAAAAAATCAATATTAGTAATTATGCGGATACTGGAAAATGCGATTTTTCGCTATTTTTTTGCACACTTTTACTTTCGATTGTTAAACATGAATCAGAAGCTGTTTTTTTGGCTGCCTCTTATAGTATTTAAAAAAATAATAATTGAATTGTTTAATTCCATTTTACGACATATTCCTTTAAATTCTGTCATTTGCACGAAAACATATTTAAAAAACTCGTACTATGTTAATATTAAAAAAAACACTTAAAAAGTAAGGAAAAAACCTTAATTTTCAATAAAAAGTAGGTAAAACGTTTACGTCCGAATTCAACTCGAAATTCTAAAAATGTTGACCTGTTACCAGGTTGTAATAGTTTTCTTTATGACATTTTTATAAGGTATGCGAACCTTGCTTCGCTCGACCCGCAATGTTTGATCAAAAATATTCTCGATATGGAAATCCTAAATATGGAACACGAAAGACCCGAAATAGTTATTGGATTCTACAAGCTGATGATCTCAGAGCTTTCGTGTTCCTTCTATGGTGGATATTTTTGATGAAGCAATGCGTGTGAATATCGTATTTAATATTGAGATTGCAAGATCGGTGGTGAATTGGCAAGTCGGTGTAACTTGGATTGTCTATCGTTCTGCTTTTACATCTTTTTTAATTTATGTTAAGACTAAAATTTTATAATTTTTTTCATGTAGCAAAATAAAATCAGCGAAGGTAAAATTAAAGTAAAAAATTTATTTTTTTTTGGAAAAACGTTGAAAAATCGCCAAAAAAACTCAAATTTGTGTTCTATGACCTGGTGGAGGTGTGCAAAATTAAGCAAAAAAATTACATTTTTCATTAATCCGAATAATACCAAAATAATATAGGCTTGTTACTAATTTAAAGGGTTGATGAAAATGTGAGAAAATAACTTTTGCTTGTAAAAAATATTTTTATGTTTTGACGAAATTTTATCATTTATTTTCTAAAATGCATACGCCACTGGAATTGATTCCCCTGACCCCACACAACCCGAGGCACTCTAAAAGCGAGCGATGCGTCATTGACAGAAATTTTGGACTTGAAGTATAGTAGAAAATTTTGTTTCCTGGATCACCGATCGTACAAATCTGGGTTATTTTACCTGCAGAAAATGTTGCTTGCCATCCGCTTTTACTGTGTAGTGCATCTGTGCTGAATCTTACCAACATCTCACCGCTGGAGGCAGTCAAAGTGATTTTGGGTTTGGCAGTTTCTGTAAAACCATTTCCTGGGTGCAACCTAAAATATTATTTTTCATTAGGTGAATAATTCTCAGAATATTGCGATACCTTTGACTGTTTAAGCAATTACAAAATTAAAGGTTCCGGTCTTTCCGGAATCTCAACTATTTTTTGATTTTATAGACAATTTTTTGTTACCTTAGTCCACTAGTTGTAGATCCATCGAAAACTTGTACAAAATCAGATTTATCTACGACGAAATCATTAAAATTCAAAGATAAAGGTCCACCAATGGGGTTTCTAATTTTGTAAAGACAGTCTTGGTTGCTTGGGTAGTTTTCTAAACCAAATGCCGGGGAGGTAATTGTGCCATTTCTAGCTACGATTGTTGCTTTACATCCTTGAGTATATCTGTAATGTAATACACAAATTAAAACTTCTATAAAAAACTTGTCAAATATTAAACCTAAACCTGCGTTTTTTACGACTGAGTCAATTTATCATCATTCTAAAAATTCCAGTCACTGGGGAGGAAAATACGTCATCACCTCCGAATTCTTTATAACTATCATTGTTTTATTTAAATTTTGTTTATTTATGTGTCTTACATATTGTTACGTGTTCTTTAACATGAAAATTAATTATTCACAATTTTTAACCCTTTGAAACCCCAAAAAACCTTTAAACACTAATACTCTTTATAAAAAAAACATGAAAAAAAAGTCTTAGCAACTTGAAACATTTCAATTATGAATTTAAATAAAAATATTCATTCATTTTAACCCTTAAAACCACCCCTTTTAATGAAAATTAATTTAAAAAAATTTAAAAGGATTTAAAACATTTTTAGTGTTGATATTTTTTACAAAAATTTATTTCTTGCTATAGAATATTTTTTATGATGATTGCAATATTTCAACCCTCACAACTACCCCTTTTTAAACATAAATAATATATTTTACGAATTAAAACATTTTAGTGTTAATTCTTTTTAAACAAAAATTATTTCTTACTATAGAATATGTTCTTATCATTATTGCAATATTTCAACCCTAAAAACCACTTCTTTTTGCTAAAATAAGTTTCAAAATATATTTTACGATTTAAAATATGCTTTAGTGTGCATTCTTTTTAGAAAAAATCATTTTTTTCTTTTATAATAACTTTTTATTATAACTGTAACGTTTTAACTTTTTTAACGAAAATGAATTAAATAATATTCATACAAATGCTTCAAAATAAAAAAAATAATATTCCAAAATTTATTTTAAAAAGTACTTTCAGTTTTTTTACAATAACTTTGTTAATTTTAATGCTACGACATCCATCCAAAAACCATTCTAAAGGAAATTTAAGCTTTAAGGCTATGATTGTAGGACTACTCTAAAGTCCTTTAAATTTAAACAGTCAAGGGCCAGAGGGTCGGAGACAGGTGCTCTATGCGCCATAAAACAAACTTCAACCAGCTATATCTCCGTTATTTGTTAAGCTACAGCGAAAATAAAAAAACCAAAATTGTAATTAAGAAAAAACCTACATTTTTGTATTTTTTCATTTTTTACGTAGCTTTTATAGTTTTCGAATTATTTAATAAAAATGATTTTTTTTATTTACAAAAAATACACATATCTTAATCATGTTTTTTTCGACACCTACCTAGACATTTTAATATATTATAGATCTTTTAAATACCACCAAAATAAAGTGAATTGTAAATAAAATATATGTACTGATGTACTTAATTATCAACACACAAAATTTCAAATAAATTGATTCAGTTGTAAAGAATTCGGACTACACGTATCTATAGGTCTAACAAACCTTATTCTAAATCCTCTCTTCGAATCCCCAAGACTTGTCTTAAAGTAAACATAAAGCTGACTGTGGGTGGACATAATAATCCTCTGGTTATTCTCTAGACTTCCTGTTAACCTAGCAATGGGTTTGCTCTTGGGAGAGTCTCCATCTCTGACGAAGATGTAATCCCTGTTTTCGTCCAGGTCAAGATCATCGATTTCTAACGTGATGATTCGTCCATTCTGAGCATGGATTATGTAAAGGCATTCCAGACCACCCGGGTATTGCTCCGGGTAACCGGGAGATTTGAGGATTTGTCCTTGTGGGGTGGCGCGTAACATACCTAGAAGGCAAGAGAATTTTAAAATTTTAGTTCTTTGCTCTTTAAGTGATATATTTTTTAATTTACAAGATGTAATATTATTGCTTACCTCCACAAATTTGAGGTTCAGTCTTCCAGGAGGCTCTGAAACCTTTTCTTTCGACAGAGGCATCAGTGCTGAATTTGACAATCATGAAATTCGATGCGGATACAAATGATCGATTAGTCAGATCTTGTTTGCCAGACAGAGTTGCTAAGTTAACTGAGGTATCTTCAGTTCTGCCTAAGATTTAAAAAAAATCTATTTTAAAAATATTTACCTAAAGAAAATTATTGAGATTTCCTCTATGAATATGATAAGATCATTCTTTATTAAGTAAGAACATTAAAATTTAAATAAATATACATTTCTCATAAACAATAGTCTTCTCTTTTCGAGATATTTACTTTAATTTTTTTTATTTTTTGTGTTTTTTACCTCCAACTAAAATTTGTACGGTATCGAACGTTTTCTCCGTCTCAAACTCTTGAAATTGCAGCAAAATATTATGCCCTTGAGGCCCTTCCAGAGTCCATTTGCAGTTGGTAAGAGGGGCGTACTTGTGGGGATAATACGGGGACTCCACCACGTCTCCACTGCTGGCCAGGTAGAAATTACAGTTTTGGGCACAGTCGATTTCGTCACTGTTGTCTCCGCAATCATCTAAGACATAAAATATATTAAAATTAACAACAAAAAAAAGTTATGTGTTAATAAAAATTAAATACATTTAGTTTATGTTAACATCATCAACTGTTTTCAGTTTATTTAAAATTTTGACATAAGGTTGTTTAAATAAAAAAATGTATTTACCTTGTTTATCGCATTTAAATTTCTCATTGATACAATTTCCATTAGAGCAATGATAAGAGCCTGATGGACATGCTTTCGCCCGGCACATAAAAGGAAGAAGGCTCTCACATGTTGTGAGTTCCCATGATTGGTTGTCTTCTGTAATTGTGACGTCAACGCATTCGCCGGACGATGGGTCTGGTTGACTTAGTGACCAGAAACCTTAAAACAATATTTATGTTATGGTAATAAGTAAATTTGGTTTTGAATGGAATTTAGGACGTTTTTCTTTAATTGTAAAATCCTACCTAAGCGTCTCAATGACTTTCATTAGAACAGAGATACTTTTATTAAACCACAGTCTCTGAACAGGATTTGGTCTAATAAAACTAAACTTATTTATACAGGCTGTCCCACAATATGTGGGTAATCTCTCAGAATCTAATAGAAAACCCAAAAATATTGTGACAAGTTCCCATAAACTTTTTTCCTACGAGCCTTTCCTACGGAGATACAGGGTTACATAACGGACGCCCCTGAAAATAGTTTTTTTTATAACTTTTAAAATACACGGTGTAATTTAATATTTTTTATTTATAATGCTTATTAGATAAGTCTTCTTAAAATGAACCCATTAAATCATATTTGGCTTATTTAGTTTACCAGGGACGGACTAGCTCTGACACAATAATAGCAATTTTTTTAACACCCTTTATGATAAAGGCTCAACAATATTATTTTTGGATAGCTTTAACCTTAAACTAAGAAAAGGTATTCTTGATTGACATCGATAAAATCAACTGTTAACGAGAAATAAAATATTATGTTTGGTATTTTTTTTTACATTATACAGGGTGTTTTCTAATTGTACGTCAATATTTAAGAAGGCAATCTACGCCTAGTATTTTAAAACTTAGGTAAACAAAAACGATATCCAGGGGCGTCCGTTATGTACCTGTATCTCAGTAGGGGAGGGTTATAGAAAAAAAGTTTATGGGAACTTGTCATAATACTTTTATTTTTTCTATTAGATTCCGTGAGATTGCCCACATATTCTGGGACACCCTGTATAATAGATTTAAAATTTCTTACCAGAATATTGCGAAACTAAAGTTCCAGCTGCCGATTCTAAGGTGTTCGTCCTCAGATCGTCCAGAGAAGCAAGACCCAACCAATAATGATCTAGACCTCGCCTTTCTGATGGTACCGAAGAATTCGCTATGGTGGCCGTCAGGTTATTTTCCGCATACGTTTCCACTGCCATGAGATCGCTGCCGTATCTGAAACAAACGTAAATATTTAATTTGTTATTTACAGATGAGCAGACGAATCAACAGGCTGATCAACCAGATAGAGGAAAACAGGAAACCATGTTGACACCAAAACCAAAAGATCCGCTAAAACCATTAGGTACGATTAATTCAGTACAGCACCGTTTTGGCTAGAAATTATATGGAACACTTCCTAAAATTATAAAAATTTAAGAGTAAGTAGTCCATACCCTCTACTTCAAAGTCTGCTCAATGCCGTTGGTTGCTTTTACCGAGGGGGTAAAAACCACCCCTTCTCGGGGGTGAAATATTGGTTGTTAAAAATTACTCTAAAAATCAATAGATCTACTAATTCTAGGTCATTTTTCTTTTAAAAACTTTTTTCTTACAGCAATACTTTTTGAGTTATTTGCGATTGAAATTTTCATTTTTTACTATGTTTTTAAAAGAACGGTTTTTCACGAATATCTCAAAAAGTTTGAGTTTTATTGCTAAGACCATAATATAAAAAAGTTGTAGCTAATAAAAAAACAAAGAGAATGATTATACTTATGGTTGCTCCAAACTTATTATTAACTTAGTAATGGCTTATTAAAAGCAAACTTTTGCTTTTGGAGTAAAAATTGAAACTTTTAATCTCAAATTATAAAAAATTAATGAATTTTTTGATAAAAACTGATAAAAAGTTTTTTATAGTGCTTAAAGAGACCTTAATTTTTGTTTTTTATGAATGGTCCTAGCATAAAAACTGACCGAGTTATGAAGAAAATAAGATAGACGCCGAATTTTTTCGTAGAAAAAACGGTCAAAACAACCCCTTCAAAACCACCCCAATTGAAAATATTTGTTTGCCCTTTTACAATTTACTTCTTTTATGTACCATTAGTAAATTCTGTAAGTTTGAACGATAACAAGTCTTAATTTTGAAACGATAACAATTTAAAGTCATAAAAAAAATTGAAATTTCTATAAAAAAGTTCGTTTTTTCAATATAAGTCAAAAAATAAGGCAGATATGTAAAAATTACAGATATCAAAAAGTTTGCTTTTTTTCACTAAAATTTTCATTTAAGGTTTTTTTTCGTAAGTGTAAAATTGAGGGAAATATGGCTCTCAAAAGTGGTTGACTAGTACCATTTTCGAATCCTTCAACCCTTGCCCTTTTCCAGAATAAGGGTGGAAAAAAATATTAATTTTACATGAGTTAGTAGGTCTTGTATTAACCTTTAAAATGTTTTTTGGAAAATTTTTCTAGCATCAAAATTGAGGAAATTATAGTAAAAAAACCATTAAACTGTTTTTTGCAGTTTTTGAAAATTCCCATTTTGATGGTTGAGTAGAGCTTATTTATAGTTCTAACAACATAAGGAATTTTGTGTGTGT
>JAHBCN010001997.1:101756-114051 GCA_019359885.1 Listronotus oregonensis
TTAATTTTTTTGTTCAACAGTGAAACCATTTTTTTTTTTAAATTTTTTATCAAAGTTTCAGAAATTATATTCTGAAAATTTTCTGTATCCGTCTTGAAAAAGGGTGGAAAAAAATTTTAAACATGATCGGCAAACCTTTGGGTATGCGGGGAATTGCAACCGAACTTTGACCGGACTGATAAGCGCAACGACGACACGATAACCGCCCAGGGGGGGCGAAATTTGTTCTTTTTACTCCGTCTCCTTCTCTTACACATTGCGAAAAAATCATATTCGAAATTTTTCGCGCCAACTTTATATTATTTAGCGGGCCTTTAAAATAATTTCGTGACGGTACAAAAAGTAACAAACGTTGGATCGCTTTGCGGATGGATTTCGGGACTGTCAAATCAAAAGGTCAAAAGTCTTTAAATTTTTTGTTTTGATAATATAACCCAACTTTTCCACTTATTATTTTTGTGATGGTCCAGGGAAATTACGAAAAATAGCGGAAATATTTTGAGCCAGCAGATATCCAGATGCGGTTTTCTGCATTGTGTTCAGGAAGGTCCCAGAAAACGACTCTAGGAAGTCTGGTTCGTGCATTTTTTGAAAAATGCCTTCTGGGCCGGAAAATGCATTTTCGTTACTCGAGGGGTTTTCGGGGCTGCCGAACTCGATTCTGGCATTAGAATTACCCGGGGGTGGCTCTGTGGGGGTGTCCTTTCCGGGGTAAATTGGGGGAGAAATGGCAGCATGCCTAAAAATCGCTCCAAACTCGTTATTCGGGGGGTTTTCGGGGCTGCCGAACTCGATTCTGGCATTGGTTCCCCGGGGGGTGGCTCTGTGGGGTGCCCGGGGGGTAAATTTGGGGGGAGAAAGGGCAGTTTCCCCTAAAATTGCCCCAAACACGTTACTGGGGGGTTTTCGGGAATGCCGAACTCGATCCTGGCTTTGGAATTAGGGGGGGTGCCACACAGACGCCGACTGCGCGGGACAATGTTGAGGGTTTTTTTTTTAAAGTACCAAATTAAGCAACAATTATATAACTTCTACAGGCATTTTTATTTTTTTTTTACAAAATCAAAATATATTTCCATAAAAAACAAAACATGACAATATTTAATGCGGAAAATTAATTTAAAAAAAAAAAATTAAAAACTTGAAAAAAAAAAAAAATCATTTATAGTTTTTTGTTGACATATAATTGCTTTATCAATAAGAGACTTTTTTGTTTTCCATTGAAAGCAGAAATATTATTGATTTACTCTTTTTTATTTATTTCAATATATTTTATATTATATTATTATTTATATTTTCATGGACGCTGCAATCCCCTCCCCCACACAACCCCACAGGGGAACCCCTGAGCACACCCGGGTAATTCTAATGCCAGAATCGAGTTCGGCAGTTCCGAAAATCCCCCGAGTAACGATTTCCGAGCGATTTTTCCGAGTTTGCAGTCGTTCCTATAATGGTGCAAGTAATGATGGAATTGGAAAATACATTTTCCGTCCTAGAAGGCATTTTTCAAAAAATGCATGAACCAGATTTCCTAAGTCGTTTTTTGGGACCTTCCTGAACACAATGCAGAAAACCGCATCTCGATATCTGCTGGCTCAAAATATTTCCGCTATTCGGGCGATTTTGATTTAATTGCCCTGGACTATGATCAAAGTTGGCAAATATCATTCATAATACCGTCACTTATCTTTAAAGATAATTAAATTCAATGATGGGCTTAGGAGGTGTAAAAATTAATGCTTTTGAATGATTAAACAAGCAAGCAGTTAGGAGATGTTAAAGCACGATGCACGCTAGTCGCTAAATAACAATAAACATATGAAGATAAAACATGAAACAACTGTTAATAAAAATCCAGTGCCAGGATGTTCAATGGGCAAGTCAATCCAAACAGTTTTCAATTTGGGCCATGTATCAGAATTACCGTTCTGAAACCGTAACATAAATGATCCCAAGTTATGTTGGTACACAAACAGGATCGTCCGATAACCGTCACGTCTCTGTTGAAACGCACTTTAATCACTGCGCATGAGCGTGATCGTTCAGTGACGGTTTTTCGACGAGTTGGAACAAACCTTTTTTAAATTTTAGATAAACAATATCTTACCTTCGATTTACTTTTGGCTCTAAAACTGTCGTAAACTGTTTCTGTTTTGCCATATATAATAAATCAGTAAGATTGACCTCATCTGGAACCGCAGGAATAAGTTCAGAAATAAAAGGTTCATAATTTTTCTTGTCTATAAATGACCTTTGAAAAACATTTAAAAACTCAGGACTAATATCGCTATCTTTGTTATTTTTAAGGAATTCACAGGTACTTAGTGTCCCAATAAGCCATACATCGTCTTTGCTTTTAATGTGAACTGCAGCAATGTCATTTCCCTTAAGTCTTAAATCCAAATTTACAGAAGGTATTGCAGATTCCTTCAGCATTAGATGTGCATCAGCGATTCTATAGAAATCGCTTTCTACAAAATGCAAAGAACAAACGCTGTAGGACAATCTAAAACTTTCTTGATGTTCACGTAAAATTAAACTTAATATTTCCGACCACTGCACTTTAACTTTGTTACTGGGAGACCTAAAAGAATAATGGTAACATAAGTAAAATAAATTATTGTCCTAAAAAAGAGAGGAAATACTGAATGTGATTTCTTGTTATTTTTTTTTATTTATTTAAATTTACATGTAATTTAAAGAAATAAAAATTTCCAAATGGTACAACAGAACTTAAAAACTACAAAATATTTGTCATTTAATAAAATAAAAGAACATATACGTACGATTTAAAATTAAAAACGACCAGCTATTGCTCTCTTAAAACTAACTAGACTTACAGAAAATAATTCAGTCTGGATATAATTTTCATTATAATTTTTTGAAAGTCAATCAACAAAGCTGTTAAATCCGTAATTAGTTCGATGTCTATTTTCACAAAAAAGTTGCCGAGCTCAAGTGGCTCTAGTCGGAATACGGAAATTAATAGATTCAATCAAACCATTAAAATCAATCATGTTATTCAACAATTTGTACAAAAAAATAGCCATTGCATCCTGCCTGCGTTTTTTAAATTATTTTATCCCCAACAGTTGAATTCTAGCTGAATAAGGCACATCCTTGGAAGGAAACCTATGCCTGTACAATAAAAACTTTGCAAATTTATTCTGTACATTTTCAATCCCTTGTTGATGACTTACATATAAAGGTGACCATATTACACTATTGTACTCCAAAAACAATCTGACTAAACTATTATACAAACAAAAAATTGCCCTAGTGTCGTAAATATTTCTACATGTTCTACAAACAAATCCCAACATCCGATATGATTTTAAAATTGTACTGTCAATGTGTTTATTTAAATTAAGCTCTCTATCAAAGTTTACCCCTAGATCGTTAATATATGATACTGTTGTCAATGCAATATTGTTAATTTTGTATTCAAACGCAGCAGGACTTTTCCATCTAAAAAATCTCATTACTTTACATTTATTAATATATACAATATATGTTAATGACAAACAATTATCCCTACCCCATTCAACAAGCCTATCCAAATCTTCCTGCACAGCACTACAGTCACTTACACTACGCACACGATGAAATATTTTTAAATCGTCAATCAGCACATATTAAAAATCAACATGTTTTAAAGGTTAATGCAATAGAGTTAAAATACAACAAGAAAAGTGCAGGCCCTAAATGAGAGCATTGTAGAACTCCCGATGTTACACTAATGTTCCTAGACGAAGCACCAGCCAGACGCACACACTGAACTCTATTTTCTAAGTAGCAATCCATTTCAGATAGTGTCCACTTACTCCAATTGCCTCCAGCTTTTTTAGTAGGCGTTTGTGGGATACTGAGTCAAAAGCTTTAGAAACATCGGTATATATTGCATCCACCTGGTAACCCTCTTCTACACTCTCCACTAAGTTACTTTGTAGAATGACTCTTGAATAAACCATGCTGTTTAGGGACGATGTAGATCTTTGTTGTGTGTTTTTGTTTTTTCATTTGTTTTTGTTTTTTTTAACTATTGTTTGCCCGTGCTTTTTACGTCTGACAATCCATGTACTATGTATTTTGTATTTTATTTTTACTTTTGCTAGTTTTAAGTTGTATGTTGTATTTATTCATTTTATCCTATTTTATATTGACTTATGTAATTGAATTGTATAATTTATTGACATTAATAAAGAATCTAATCTTATAGGAAGCAAATATTTCGTCAGTGATGATCGATTCAAAAATCTTTGGCAGGATCGACAGTAAAGTTATACCCCAATAGTTCTCAATTAGGTACATTTCTTAAACCAGTTTAAAATACTGGAAGCAAGTCAGAAAATGAGTCGTGTCAAAAGAACTTTGAAATATGTGGCGCAAAGGTTCAGCTAACACCAATGCTCAGCGCTGCAGAAAAAGGGGCGAAATGCCATCAAGACCGGGTCCCTTGCTTATGTCCAGAGTCTTTATTTTAGCCAGTATTCCAGATGATGTAAAGGTATGCAATGTAAGGATTCTATGAAATTCTTCTGAAACATCTTCTGACCCTTGATTATATTAGAGCTTTATAAAGATTAGTGATGGGATAATTGAATTAAAAATAATCGATAATCCGATTATTGAAATAATCACTGCGATTATTCAGATTTAATTTGAATTAAAAAAATAACCGATTCCACAGAATTGATTAAAGTCGGAAAAAAAAATAACATGTAATAACGAATAAGATTTAATATTTTAATAGTAAAGTATATATTTATGTAAATAGAGACGACAACTTAATTATAAAAAAGGTAATTTTTTTTACTTACTGGGCCACCTCCGATTTTTTAAAATTTTGTATACGGGGGTTTTTGGGGCGCTTATCACGAATCTGAAGTCATATTTGTGCTTTTTTTTATTAAAAATATTTGTTAAATGAAGGTGAAATTAAATTTATCTTATAAAATAATAAGTTATTTGATAAAATCTTCTATTTTGGGTGTAATCAGTTTTAAGAAGGAGGAATTTTAGGAAAGTTTTGCTGGTTAGGTTTAAGTGGGGCGTTATAATTAAAAACTAGCAGAGTACGAAAAAATTTGTCTTCAGATTTGTGATCACCCCCCAAAAACCCCGTATACAAAATTTCAATAAAATCGGTCGTGGGCCGTAAGTAAAAAGTTACCATAAAAAATTATAGCAAATGGAAAATTTACTTACTAAAATAATAATAATAATAATAATATAAATTTTAAAGTGTCAAAAAGTCCAGGATCTCCGTTGACAAATTATTAAGGGGACCGACTTTTTTGACAAACTATATAATATTTAGTGTTTGTGTTTAGTTATCTCGGAATCGAGTTACATATTCATTCAGAAATCAAAATTTAAAATTCAAACGATTAAAAAATAAAATAATTATATAATTCGAATTATCAATTAATCCGATTATTGAAATCATTCATAATTCAATAATCCGATTTTTAAAAAATCCGATTATGCCCATCACTAAATAAGATGAAGAATGGTCCGCAAAAGCCTCCACAATCTCAGATGAATTCTCTAACGTTTCATTATTGTGTATGAAGGTTGTTGGCATGCCATGATCCTTTCTTAAGGTGTTAACATATGTCCAAAAGTACTTTATATTTGAAGGAATACAGTGCTCAGTACTTAAAACGTACATAAGATAGTACAAATCTATCAAATACTTAGTGTCTCTTCATTATTGGGAATACTGAATATAGTCGGATTGCAGACCAGAAGCCCTAAACCTCTGGTACATTTTATTCTTACTCTTAATAATAATAATAAAAAAACCTTTCTCTAACAGACTTTGATCAAGGCAATGTGGTATAAAATAACATAAATGCAAATACCAACTTCTCTGCCCAAGACTCCCAATTATATATTAAAAAAAACCTTTTTAACAAAACATTCTTTAATTTGGGAACAAGACAGTGTGTATTTCTACATGAAACTAAAGAATAAAGACATAAATGTTATTTACACCCGATGCTTACACTTACACTTAAAAAGAAATGGTAAAATCTTAATGAACTGTTTGTAGATGTTAGATTATGTTTGAAATAAATAAATAACTGTCTAATTATAAACTTGACGTTTTGTTGGCGTTGCCGTTTCGCTGCCGCACAAAGTCGAACGTCAGATATGAAGTATATGACAACTGCAGCAACAGAGTTTATAAATGGTTATATTAAACGCCATAAGTTTACCTTGCGAATAAAAACTGCAACAGCAGCGGGAACGAAACGTCGCGTTTATAATTTGACCTTAAAACTTACAAAAACATAACTTTTCCATTTCGAAATGGCATTTCCATATTCTTTTTGTTGCTTGTATTGTTTGGGCAGTTTGTCACTATGCATTTTTTCTTGACAGACTCCATTTATGTTTCAGTGATTATCTTATTCCAGTTATTCACTTATTTTAAGATTTTTCATTTTATAAGTAACAACACCATAGAAAAGATTAGAAACCTAAATTGTTTTGGTTTTGTAAAAAATGTTTGTTGATTTAATTTTGTAGGTTATAAACGGATGTCTTCTTCTTGGAAATGGAACTGCTATGTTTATGACTTTGATACTAAGTCATTTTGCCAGCTCTCCCCCTTCTAGACAGAGCTTTCCAGGGCTTCGTAGACGGAAGATCTGGATATCGGACTCTGTATCCCCAAAAATTCTAATTTTTTCGAAATGTAACCAAGAACTGCTACTGGTATTGCGTGTATTCGCTTTTTGTCAGTTCTGATGCTTCCCGCTCCTCTCGCATCCATCTTCCGCCACGAAAACGGAAAAAAACATCAGTTTTATAGAAATCTTCGCCTTACAGCGCCTAACCCCAGAAAAATTATCCCCATTAGTTGGTCGTGAATCTCTTCTTGATCCCCGAGGGTTGAAAGCTATGTAGTCCTTTATCGGGTGACTTCACTGGTCAGAGTCTAGCAGCAACGAACAAACATCTAGCAGAACCGGTTTTTTTTTAGTTTTATAGGGTTTAACGCAAGGGTAAAAACCAACAAGGAGTGCTCGACCCATTTAAGCCCATATAAACCAATTTAAATGTAATTCGGTATTTGTGACGAATCTGTTTGCCTGTTTGTTTTGTTTACAAGTAATAAAAGTCTTAATTTTTTTAAAAAATATTATACATTACAGTTCTAATAGTAAGTACATATCCAAAATAGTTTTTAAAAAGTTGAATATTTAACAAAAATTAATAAAAAAACGCCTTCTGGGCAAATGGGAAACGGGTGACGTCCAAACATAACCTAATCTGTGGACAAATAGTAAAATCGAGCACTCCTTGTTAAGTTTATTTTACCCTTGGGTACAACGTACGTCTTTTTTCTCTATTTTTTTTGGATCAATTTTTTAGGATGTCGATGGGTCGATAGCACTATCGATAGTTTGAGCCCCAGATAAAGTATTTGAAAGACTTCTATCGATAGTTCGAGAAGTACCTTTGGATGATACAGAGGTACTTTTCGAGCTATCGATAGGAGTCTTTCCAGGCGATCCAAATTATTTTGTAGGTACTTTATCAGAAGTTGGGGTTCGTTTAAAAAAATAATTGATAATCCGATTATTAAAAACCCATATGATTATTCAGATTTAATTTGAATTACGAAAAATAAAATTTAAATCAAAAAAAATTAAATCTGAATAATCGCATGATAGCGGTTGTTTCAATAATCGGATTATCGATTATTTTTAATTCAATTATCCCATCACTATTTCTGACCAACCAAAGTTATAACCCAAAAATTGGAATGCTCTTATCTGATGTTCAATACTATCGATATACGATAGTGCTATCGACCTATCGACATCCCTAAATTTCTTGTTTACTTGCTGATGTAATTAATTGGCGTAATTTTCTCCAGGTATTCATTTTGCCAGCACAATTCATGGTTTATTTTCATAGTCTGGTTCTAGGCCAAAAAAGTAACAAAAATTCTTTCACGAGCACATCCAAGCAGTCGGAGATGATTAAACTACGAAGCAAGTATAACCGGTTTCTGCCCGAGCATTTTTTTATCGTCACCAAATATGTCCTTTAAACACCGCAGGTCGCTTTCCAAGCGTAAGTTAATAAAAGGATTAATTTCTTAAAAGTTTTTGTTCAGTGGATAGTTGTTAATTGACCCTGAGATGTGAATCAGTGGGATCAATATACTCATTAATACCTTATTGAAGGTAAAAAACTCGTCTTTCAGACAGAACATATAGGTATACTTAATTTTAATTAAATTTAAAATTATATTTCTGAAAATCAATGGATTCAAACAATTTTTTCAAATTTTAATCGTATTTGTTCAATCTTCAGCACTTTTACTACACATATTCTAAGGGTATATAAAAAGCTTTTGGAATATGTATTTATAATTTTGCTTTCAAAAAAACCTATTTAGAGTTTTGGGGACAATAGGCAGTTGGTATAATATACAGGTTGATTCCTAAGTTGACGCTTTTTTTAACTGTATATAGAACTCATTAAAATAAACAACTTTTTTAAATAACTTTTTTCAAAATACTAAAAAATAAGGAACTTACATTCATTTAGTGTGTCCAATACGGTCCTGTCTTAAGTAAGTTGTCACCGCCCAAAAAGTCTTTGGGCTGTAGTGCTTGGACACATTGAACGTAATTTTTCCAGAAAATTTTTCCACACTTTTTTTTACTTAAACCGACCTGACTTGGAATCATCCGAGTACTTGGGTCCAGAAAGAGCCCGCAAGGAAAAACGTCGCGCCTACAATCTCGAAGCAACGTTAGCAAATTAACGACATTCTCCATAAATAAGGAACATATCCATGCATTTAATGTTTTTGGATTGTGCCATTTTCGCGATTTACCAAATATTTAAAATTAAAATTAATCCTCGCTTCGTCCTGTAAAGCAATACGACTGACTCATATGTTCGTGATTACCAATGCAAAAAAGCGTAAATAAGAAATAAACTATTTTTTTTTACCCAGGCCCGCTCTAGACACACTTTCAAATAAATTTATGTAGCTTTTTTAGTTTTGGGTTTTTGAAAAAATTTTAATTAAAAAAAGTTGCCTATTATTTTAACGAATTTTATACACAGTTAACAAAAACGGAATCACGCTGTATATCTGTGTGTTTAACTTTGTAGGCTAGATATTTTCCCACTTTTTTGGCACCTCAGTATGTTTCATAATATTTTAGCATTGGTAAAAATGGTCAACGATGATTTTTTTTAATGGAATATTTTGTATGCACAGTATGTTTCAAAAAACATAGGACATCCCTTAATGGCCTTGGTCAAAAATAGGACAAAATGTTACATAAGCATGGTTTTAAGACTGGTCAATTTTTAAGATGCAGAGTGCAAAATAAAATTTTCCAAATAGGGGTTCTTCAATTTGGGTGAAACAGCTTGAACACTGATCTAAATACATCACTTTCTGGTGATAACTTTTTGTTACTAATATGGACCAGTGGTGAAGTTTCTATATTTTTTTGAAAGCAACACAGGAAGGTCTATGCTGTAAAACTTAAAAAAAAACGTCATTTTTTAAATGTTTTATTTTTTTCCAATTTTGCAAAGCTTACCAGTACTAACGGGAAACGCCATTTAGTTCTTTAGGCTTAAGAGAACATTTCTAGATTATTTTGAAAACAACACAGGGAGGTCTTAACTGTCAAACTTTTAAAAAAACGTCATTTTTTAAATGTTTTATTTTTTTTTCTCCCAATTTTGCAAGGCTTGCCAGCATTAAGACGCCATTTAGTTCTTTAGGTTAAAGAGAACATTGCTATATATTTTTTAAAGCAACACAGGAAGGTTTTAACTGTCAAACTTTAACAAAACGTCATTTTTTAAGTATCTTTTTTTTTAATTTTGCAATGCTTTTTAGCGGAAAGGAACCTTGCAACCCGTATATTCTAGAGACTACAAACAATGTTTTTTATTTTATTTTTAAAACAACACCTTTAAGTATGTTATGTCTAAAATTAACATATTTTTTTTAAAAACATTTACAATTTACAACAAATCTGGCCTGGAATTAGGTAGTAGGCCGGGCGGCACTTTCTGACAGCCAAATGTCATTTCATCGTTCCCAATAGATAATCTGTGATCGTTCCTGGATCAACAAGTAGTGTTTGTTCGTTGGATCAACAACAATGGCCATTTTTTTGCTTCCACATTTTACAACTAAGCACAAAGTTATTGAATACAATTTAAAAGCCTTTTTTACCACAAGAATTTAATGGTTTTTGACACGTTTGACACAAAACATAAAAAATGGTTTGCAGAGTCTATAAGATTATAAAACAATAAACTTGGAAGGTTTGTGTTATCCACGAACTATAACCTCTCACCTCTGGTGACGCCACGCGCACAAGCTCTCCAAGCTCTATTTGCACTATCGAGACGATTTTATGGCTGTCCTTTTATGGATAACTTCACTCCAACTGTTTCTTATGTATATGATGTATTTCGATACGCTAAATCTAAATGCGAAGTCCGTCTGGCTGTACATACTCCAAATTTACATACTTGATCAAGTTCAATAAAAAAAATGTTTTTTCATAACTGTAATTTTTCGCAATTTTTAGCAGGTTTTCGCAATCTACTCAAAATTTGAAGAGCGTACAGCCAAAGACTTAGGATTTAGACTCAGTGTATGGAAATGCATAAGAAACATACTTGATCGAGTTCAATAAAAAAAATCGTTTTTATGAGAGTTATGAACCGTTGCTACTCAATGTGAGTTTCATTTAGGGCACAGGACCTTAATTGGACTTTTCCATAGAATTTAAAAGTGTATTAATATTCTGAATGTTTCATTCAACATCCAAGTTCATTTAAATTTTATAACAAAGAAGGGTAATTAGAAATGAAATTGTAGCTGTCAAATAATTCTAATTATAATATTTTTTTTTGAAATACTTTATTACCATTAGCAATGCCATGTATATATTTTACACTTTATTTGAAGTTTTTGCAACAAAAAAATATCATTACTGTCTTCTGTCAGCACTGCCAGTTTTTTAATTATGGCTCTTGTTCGATCTGTCAGAAAGGTATCAACTTGGCCTAAAATATTAACAGTTCAATCATTTTTCAAAGTTTTTGTTAACCTTCTCGGCTCTCGCTAGTTCTTGTTCTTTATTTTCGATTTGTCGTCTTAAGGATTCAACAATATTTACTGGACTATTTTTTGTCAGACTGTTGGTTTGCCTTAATATGTTGTTAGTAGCAATATCGCCCAGTGCAACAGAGAAAATCTGTAAATAAAAAAAAAAGGAAAATACAATTATTTATTCGTACTAAAATTGTATGTAGGTTTTAAGAAGAGTAAGCTAAGCTCCTTGCATAAAATTTATTTTGAATTAATAACCCGGGAGGCAACCGCAAAAAACCAAACCTATAAGAGAACCGCATAAAACATTTTTTTTATATTATACTATGAACAATAATCAATTTAAAACCGTACTGCTGCCTCAGCTCAGCGGGTTCAAATTGCTTTTTTACCTAAAAAAATGTCAAAAATCGGTTTTTTAATATAACTTGAAAAATACTGATTTTAGGAAAAAATGGTATATACTTAGTCAGAATTAATGGCCCAACAAAACTAAGTTAGTTTTTTATAAAAATTTTTTGTAGCCCTTTTAGTTTTTGAGATAATAATAATTTAAATTTAAAATAAAAACTCAAACATCTTAAAAACTTGAAGAGTTACAAAAAAAAGTAATAGGTTGCCTTTTGGGGGGCTCTTTTGAAATAGTTATATACACATTTTTAATAAAATAAGTATTAAAGGAGATATAAGCAAAAAACCAGGGTCATTTAAAAAATTTGCTAATATTTTATTGGTACAAGTAAGATAAACTCAATCATTTAAAAAAATTTAAATTTAAAATGTTCATTTATTGAATGAAACAAAAATAGACATGTGCCTGAGGCAATGTTCGCAAGAAATGGTTTCGATCATCAATAATCTAAGTGCTTTTTTTGCGAGGTCACCCTTTTAAGGCGGATTCATATATTTTTATTCTGAAAAGGCATATGAAAATAGAGATCAAAATCTTTTTCTCCATATTTTAAATTTTTCGCTTTGGGGTAAATTTGAAAGCCGTGGAAAAAAACGATGAGCGAAGCTACTTCCAAAATTATTTTAATGGTAAATTACAGATTTACCCGGGCTAATCTGCATTTCTCCTTCGTTTCCTCGCTCCCACACTACTGCTACCCTACTCTGTTTGTCGCCGTTTTTCGCATTTTGCACGACTTTCAGAGACTTTTTTAG